>CAAKHF010016194.1:1814-12761 GCA_901007745.1 Hippocampus kuda
TTTATTCCTCCAGCTGGAGTGCTCATGTCTGCCCCTTTGCTCTCTGCGCCTCGCGTCCCCCAGAATTCATCATATGTGGCCTTTTGATTATGTGTGTGTGTGTGTGTGTGTGTGTGTGTGTGTGTGTGTGTGTGTGTGTGTGTGTGTGTGTGTGTGTGTGTGTGTGTTTGCGTGCCGCAGCTGCACTTTGCTAAACAAAGTGTGCGCTCCGGTGTCCCAGCGGGTCTGTTTTAAACAGCTGTCCTTAGCCAGCCTCTTTGCTCGTGTCCTGCTAATAGCGCTGTGAACAATGCGAGGCCTAGAGCTGACGTGATGTCCCAAAGCACCTCCGCCAAGAAGTAGCAATGTGGATTTATTTATTTATTTTCCTTTTGGTTAATTTTGGGAGAAGAGGGCACGCGTGTGCATTTCAAATGAGCCAGTGAAACTGTCGCTTTATATAATGTTGCTGCTGTGAGCCCAAAATGTGTTGAAAGGGGACGAAGACACACACTGAGTGCGTGAGAGTGAAATTAGTGCAAGTGCAGTAAAATGACTGCTAGCTCAAGTAACTACTGCGCACGTGCGGGTGAACTGTTTGGGCCTTCAGTTTCATTCTAATCAGAATACAAGACTTCATGTAAACCTAGCTGTTGAGTTGTTCAGAATCCCACTCGAGTTCTCGGTAGTCTTTGCCTAATCAAATTGCAGCCGGGCATTTCCTGCCATGTAACCAAGCGGCATGCAGAATAATGTGTCCATTCCTCTGAGCTCATCAGTACAGCACTAATAAGTCATTAGGAAGTTTGCCTCTTTTGAATACACTCATGAATGATTACAGCTTAAAATGCATTTGACAAATGGAATACTGATGCACCACAGATGGTACTTTCACACGGAACAATATCATGTGTTATCCAGGTTTTTGTGTTAAATCCTTCATATTCCAAACACTAATGTGACTTATAATGTAAATAGAATGTGCCTGTGAAGTGAAACACGTGCGCAAAAAAATGTGACGATGTGCAACGCATTTATGCAGATAAATATGGCCGCTCTCTCATGTATTTTTCACTACCGAAGCGTTGGTGACAGTATCAAGGATTTTGTGAAACCAGAACCAAGATAACATCTTAACCAAAAAATCATCATTCATCTTCTTTTCAGCACTGTTTTTTGCTCCTTCGTGCACCATTGCTTTACGTGCCCGTCTTGTTTATCGAACAATTGTTCCCTTTTGATGACTTATAGTTCTGATGAGCGTCAGGTGAGCACCCTGACAGCAGTCGCATCGGATAAATCTCTGATTTAAATCTACATAAACATGGATCAGATTTTGGTTGTTAGTATGTCCGCCTCGCAATGCAAAGATGCGGAGTTCAATTCCTGTGTAGAGTTTGCATGTTCTCCCCGTGCCTGTGTGGGTTTTTTTTCCAGGTACTCCGGTTTCCTCCCACATTCCAAAAACATGCTGTTGTGGAGGGTCGCTGTCCATTTCCTTATGGCCCTCCTTAGACACAGGTTCTTTTCTTTCTCTATAAGGTGGAATAAAGACCCAACACCACGTCGTCTTTTCTTTAGTTTATCACAACACAATACGAATTGATTCGATTTCATCAGGAAGCGTAGAAAAAATACAGTCATGAGAATATATATAGAGACAATATGATAATGAGAGGCGGGCAGTTACGCTTCCATGCAAATCCCGGAAACAAAGAAGTGAACATGTCCTCTGACCCGGTGTGGCTGGAAAAGTTGGGAGTGGTGAGGTGAGACCAGACCACCACTACCCACCATTGTCTTCAGTCTGAGCTTTGATGCGATGGCAGCAACACAGGTACTTGAGATAAGAGTTCCTCTTTTGATGTTAAGCATGTCCTCAGGAGGGGTCCTAAAAGTGGTGGGGGTCAAAGGGCACTAAAGGTGATTGTAATCAAAGTAAGCAGGAAATACCTTCAACAGCATATTACGTTCTTTCTTTCAATTATTTGATCAGATCCAAATAACAGAGAGGGGCTAAAAAAAATTGCTGTAAGGAATACACCCCTTAACAATGCACACTAGGTTAATTGAACACTCTAGATCAGGGCTGTCAAACTCATTTTTGTCACGGGCCACGTTATAACTACCATTTCCCTTGGAGGAACATGATGACTGTAACTACATAAAGAAGTCAAGAATAATTTTATTCAACTATTGTTTAAGTAACTGTAATGAGGGATTTGGTAAGAAGAAAATGCTTACAATGTCACCGATTTATTACATGTGAAAATTTGAAATTTTGGTACAGATTTTAGCAAGGACCATGGAAGGTGTCATCTTTGATTTGCTTTTGCGGGCCACTTAAAATGATGTGGCAGGCCACATCTGGCTCTGGGCCTTGAGTTTGACACCTGTGCTCGAGCTTGTCCTTTAGATGTATTTACAAGCGTGCATCCTAAGGACTGCCTCCAAAAGGGACCAAGCCAATGCTGGGTTATTTGTACCCAGTGCACTGGGTTGAGGATGTGACCCAGCATGTTGGGTCAAGATTTTGATCCAACAAGCAGTAAAAACTACCCAAACTGCTGAGTGAAGGCTACTAATAAATTGGTTACCAGGTTGTCAGTATAGCTGTGGTTAAAAATAATTTCTAAAAAGAAGAAAATTTCCCCCGTCAGGTGTCGCCACAGCGAGTCACTCACATGATACGTTTGGCAGAGACACAACACACAATCCGTCTTTTGGACCAGCAGACCCGAATTGGCAGATGACATAAAAGGACTTGCCTAGTGACCAACTGGATGCTCCCGTTCACCCTGACCAAGCTTTGAACCTTGATCGCCATATCCAAAATCAGCTGTTTCACCCACTGATCCTTCGAGCCGCCACCAATGTACTGAAAGAGTGTGACATGAAATTTACTTCAACTTTAGTACACAAAATTACACAACAACCAGCGTCAGCCTGCCCCCATCTTTAACCCAATCTGCTGGGTGAAAATTATTAACCCAAGTTTGAATAAAAGTAATTCAATCTGCTCAAAATCCAGAACTATCCAAAGAGTGGGTTAGCAAAACAACTGAGCATTTTTAGATTTTGTTTGTGTGTGTGCGTCTGTGTGTGTGTGTGTTGTCTTAGTACCGATACTACAGTAGCACCTGGGATGTCCATTATCAGACACCCTGGAGTCTACTTCACAATCTCACAGTAATGCGGCAGGAGGAGGACAAGCATCGGGGTCAGCTCCAGGCCTCCGTGGCGCTCACTTGGAGAGTAAAGCTGTTATATAAGACCAAAAAAGGACTTGCACATTCACAATGGCTTCTTCACGGATGGAACGCTTCAAGCAAAATGGGCCTGTGAAGATGCTCAGCGCTGTCGATATGAAAGTTAATTATCGAAATGTGGAGAACAACTAATGGGCTTTCGTTTCACAAGGAGCTCAATTTGCTAAATTTAAAACTCCCTCTCTCGCTCGCTCTCACACGTACGTACCCACGTATGTACAGTCGCTCGCTCCCCCTTGCTGTCCCCCCACCCCCCCACATGCTGCAGCTATGACTCAGACAAGCTGCACTTTTCTACTCTTCTCTCGCTTTTCCTTTTCCCCTTTGCCAGCCTGCACACTTATGATTATTACATGCAGATTGATTGACACACACATAATGGATGACCGGGGTTTCAAATTACACAGTTGCTTGGATTCAGGAAGAGTGGCCTTAGGCCAACATGGCTCAAACATTCTCTCAGGGCACCCTAACCCCAGGAACTTTCCTGCCTTTGTCTGTTTCTGGACAGCAGATTGACTGTGTTTATTTCCAGCTTCAGTCAAAATGTTGCAATGCTGCAAAACAAATTGAAATTGTGTGTGTGTGGGGGGGGGGGGGGCACGCGAACGTGGGTGGTGTTTCTGTGCCTTCTCCTCGGCATTTTGAGGCGTACGGGGCTTTGTGGTGTTTTGCACTCAATGCACATCTTGGTATGAACGCTCACTTCCATTAAAACTTGGCTTCACTTCAATCTGTTTTCAACAGACATGTGCTCAAGCACCTGCCCTTTGCCCTACATGAGAGATGTGTGCAAATCTATTTTTGCTTTCATTTTCTGTGACTTTAAATTAATTATTTGCATAACTATGTTTTTGCCTGTTTTTTTAAATTTTTTTATTCAATTTGTTAATATGACTTACCCCATTTAATTATACTGTGTTGATTGTGTTCATACTTGTCATGTTTTTTCTTACATTTATGAAGACTTTAGGTAATGTGCGGCCTTTGTGGTGCTTAAGCACCTGCCCCCAAAATCTCTGTGCACATCCCTGGTTTTCAAACTAATCCTTTGGAACAGTCTGGAACAAGAACAGCCACTACCAGGAGACAATCAGTGTTTCAGTTCGCATTTCAAGCATTTCGAGCCTGGGTTAAGGTCTGAAATAGATGTTGGAATTTCAAATTAGGGTTTTAAAACAGGATTAGGGTTTAAAACAAGGGTAAAGGTTTCAAATATTTCAAATTTGGGTTTCAAGTTAAGAATAGGGTTTTCGAGCCAGGGTTAGAGTTTGAGTTCAAACAGGGCTAGGTTATCAAATTAGGGTTACAAATTGCGGTTAAGGTTCCAAAGACTTCAAATTATTTTGCAAGTTGGATTCAGGGTTTCGAGCCAGTTTTAGTGCTTCAAACCCAGGTTGGGTTTTCAAGTCTATGATTTTAAATGTGAGGATGAAGTAAATGATTAGGGGTTGAAAATTTGGGTTACAAGTTACAAGTTTCAAATCTTCTTGTCAGAGTTTGGGTTTGAAGTTCGGGTTACAGTGTCAAGACAGGCATGCATTCCAGATTTGCCATCCAAATCCACTTTCTGGAATTGGCGAGCACGCAAGTGAATCTGCACATAAATAGTTGACAGGAAGTGAGGTGTCCTTGGACCAGCGCTCACTGCTGCGAGAGAAACGAGATTCTGCAGTTGCTGTGGAAACGGTGAAAAGGCACTTACAATATTCAGCTGCCCTCATCTGTTTCGATGAGGAATGGGCACATCCAGATCTCTTTTCACTCTTGTTTTGATTTGGATCAAGCTCTTAACTTTTTTTGTGCCACTGAAATGGATTTAAAGCTTTTTACTTGTAAAATGCTCTACATATGCAGAGCACGCAGAAGATTTAAAATGCAGATCATCTTTCTCGCATAACAAATAATAATATTCTTGGGTCATTTTTCATATGATTTCAACAGTGACAGGAAAGACATGCCCCCCTGAATTCCCTTGAGGAAATCAATCAATCTATGAGTATTTGGATTTTTGGCACTCGTTAAGATCCATCCATCCATTTTCCGATCCGCTTATCCTCACAAGGGTCGCGGGGCATGCTGGGGCTTATCCCAGCTGTCTTCAGGCAGTAGGCGGGGTTCACCTTGAACCGGTTGCCAGCCAATCGCAGGGCACACAGAAACGAACAACCATTCACGCTCACAATGACACCGAGGGACAATTTACAGTGTTCAATCAGCCTGCCACGCATGTTTTTGGAATGTGGGAGGAAAACGTAGTACCCTGAGAAAACCCACGCAGGCCCGGGGAGAACATGCAAACTCCACACAGGGAGGCCGGAGCTGGAACTGAACCCTGCACCTCTGCACTGTGAGGTCGACGCGCTAACCGCATTCCAAAAACATGCATGCTAGGTTAATTGAACACTCTAGATTGTCCTTGAGATGTATTTACGAGCATGAATGGTTGTTTGTCTCTGTGTGCCCTGCGATTGGCTGGCAACCGGTTCAGGGTGTCCCCCGCCTGCTTACCGAAGACGTCTGGGATAGACTCCAGCACGCTCGCAACCCTTGTGAGGATAAGCAGATTAGAAAATGGATGGATGGATGTTCATTCATTGATAAATGGAAATATTGCTTTTTCTCTTCTTTATTTAGAAATGTTCTTTAACCAGGCAAAAATGGGCACTCTTTATTTTCATCTGAATACTCAATTATTCAAAAGAATTTTCAGTCAGCTATCTGAATGCCAAAATATTCAACACCTGCAGCCCTGCTTCATTTTTTCTGTTCTTTTGCAAATGGTCCTTCAATGTCACTCAAGCTGTCTTTATCGTTAATGACACATAGGCAACCTCATTGTTTTGTTGAAATACACCAAAGTGACCTGTGAGCCGAAGTGACAGGATGATTCAGCCATTTTGCATTCACACAACAGCAAACTATGTATGAATTTTTGAAAACATTTGGAAGTATTGCATGACTTACCATTATTGTAACGGTATAAAGACAAGAGTAATAACTTCAGTGAGTCGTTGGGGATCATGTATACACTTGTCCAGCACCTGCAGAGTTTGAAGGGCAACACGGAAATTGTGCAGCTGGCAGGATTCCGATGAAGCTGTTTGTCTTTATCGTTATGCAAGAAGTGTACTTTTGTGGGTCTCTGTCAATAAACATTGCCTTTACTATGAATACATAAAATTTTAAATCATCAATAACTTTTGGAAATGAGAAGTTTACGCGTGGCTGTTTCAGTGTCCATATATACTGGATGTATAAATTAGCTCTGTCGACAGGGCGGCGATTCTGTATTGTTATTTAGATGTGGAGTGCAATATTCTGTACAAGTAGCATGTCCAGAGTTGAACACAGACGTGTGCAAAATGTACTGTCCATGAATTATCCATTGAAATAATACCGGTAGGTCCCATTTCTTTGAATGGCATCTGCATCCGAGCATCAGCAGTGCACTTGTGCACATGACACGACAAATGAAAGGTTTTGCGTAGTTATTCAGCTGCAGGCTGGCCAGCAGCGGTATTGTGGATCTCATCATGGCCTGTTTAAGTTTTGCACACCTTCACTCTAGTATTTCCTAGACTCTTCAGTGATCATTTCCCCAAGATGCATGCCACTTAGGATGCGCAATGTTTGTCAGACAGTCACATCCACATTCTATAGAGCAAAATATGGAGACTGGTTACCGGGGGAACGCCGTGAACACTTCTTTGAAGAACTCTGTGGGCGAGAGAGAGAGAGAGAGAGAGAGAGAGAGAGAGAGAGAGAGAGAGAATAGAGAGAGGAGAGGGTGGGAGCAGGAGTGTGGCGAAAGACATGCAGCGGGATGGAATGACAACACGAGGGGACGCACATATGACAGGTGATGCTTTGCAGGTGATTCGGAAAGTTAGGACGCATTCAGGCCGAGACATATTTGGTTATTTCCCTTGGCTTTTGTCACTTTTGCATTTAACATGGGGTGTCCACTTGCACGTGCGCACAGGTCCCGCGGCTGCAGTTAGGCGCAAATGTTGCCCCTCCTCCGAGCTTTTGCCTGGCACTTATTGCCGTACGCCCACACAGCCAGGCAGGCAGGCAGGCAGGCAGGCCACACTGTTGCCAAGCAGCAGGAGACTCAAGTGTACAGTGGATGTGTGTTGTATTTTTGGGCTGGAGCTGGCGGAAGGGGAGGGGTGGTGTGTACAAGACCACCTCACCCCCCCACCCCACCCCCTATTTAGTTTAGACTACAACGGAGCAGCGTGTGTGTTAATCATGTGCCTTTGTTTGTCAGCAGGAGTCAGGCGGGTCACGCGCTGGAGGTGGATGACGCAGTGCACACCCACTCATTTTCACAGACAAAATAGTGAAAGCATCATTTCAAGTGGCTCACAGTGAGGCAAAGATTGCATGGCGACATGACAGCAAGTACAAGTCAAGATGAAGTCTATAGATAGCCTCACCTACACGCCGATCGACACTCCCACGCCGGTTGCACAGTGACACCGGGCGGCGAGCATGCGCGCATCCTGCGACCTGCGTGTTCACGTTCCGGCTCTCCTGATTGTGGTCACCCTTGCCCTCCCCCATGTTTGACCTCTCCCACTCTCGTGGAGCTCACTCTCCTCCCACTCTTGCAACTGCCTGACCTACTTGGAGAGCACACCACATGCGCTGCCTTTTTCTTGGGGGGTGGGAGGGTTGACCAAGTTGGATAAATTCACCACAAAATTGATTGTGAGATGTAAATTCACCCGATTGCTCAATTAGTCGATGCAATAATCGATTCCACAAGATTCAACAGGAACAGCTTTAGCTGCCATACACCTGGTAGCAGCTAAAATCTTGTCCAAATATAACGAGGAAGGTACCATGGTACAGTAGTGCCTTGAGATACAAGTTGAATTCCTTCTGTGACTGCGCTCACAGTTTAAAAAACTCAAACATAATTCCCCAATAAAATGAATTAAAATGCCATTAATACAGTCCGGTATCCACAAGGGAAAAAAAACAAAACGGCAAATGTAAGGTGTTTTTCTGTTTAGGAAAATAGCACTTTACAATCCAGTGATGCCTGAGCAACAAGTGACCCAATTTAGGAGTTGATCAAGATATACGAACTGTCGATGCTGAGAGGCGAGTATGTCAGATGATTGTCCGTGAAAACTCCAAGGTTCTGGCAGTAGGGTGAGGGTGGAATTATCAAAGGAGAAGTGAAAGTTCAGGGTTGGTGAGGTGAGGGATTTGGGACCCATTATGATCATGTCACATTTAGTAAAGTTAATTTTGAGAAAGGCAGTTTGAGAGAGTGGACTGGGCCTGATGGGCAACGGATTTGGCAGATAAGTACATGACAAATCCATTTGAGCAGGGTGTCAATTTCTCCTCGATGTATGCTCTTCGCTATATCACCTCTGCTAACCTGCTTTAAAAAGCCAGTGCTCTCAACCTGGCAGTGGAGAAAGGATAAGTGTGCTCTAATTAATTCATCCTTGGCCATTTTGACCACAGCATGTCACAGACATTTTACAAATACTGTTAGGGGCTGTTTTAATTTGTGGGAAAATCCAGTAATATGTACCCCTAACCACTGAAGAATTCAAGCACTCATAAAACAGAAAGCTCCTATGGGCGCTGTGAGGCACGGGGGAGACAATATAAGCGAATATGTTCTACAGTAGCTGCCGGTGAAATACAAATATGTGTGCGAGCGCAGCTCAGGCTTACATAACAGCACCTCGACGAGCAATATTGAGCACATCCACCAGTTCATTCTGCCACGCAGATCATATCTTGCAAGTTGTTGTTTCGAGGCTTATAATCTCTGTGTGATCTGCCTTGTTCTTCACCGCAAAAATAGTTTTCTGCTCTCATCACATTTTAATTAGAATTTCATATGATCGCTGTGCCTGCCGACGTGATTAGATGCTGTAGTAGCGTATTTCTATCTTTTGCTAGCATGCTTATTAAATATTGTTGTAATGATTGTGACGAACATTTTTGTGTAAATAGAAGCAGATGCTGTTCAGCATCATCGGCAAGCTGGTGCGTATCCAAGCTGACTGCGGGTAAGAGGTGAAGGTTTGACCCCTCATGTCAATCAAATATTCTGGCCAGCGTTGTGGTTACCCAAGACGCATTCTGAACACGAGCTGCAGCGCAAGCTCGATGAAATTTATATTCATTCAAGGGAATACGCATGCGTTCTTGGTAACCACAAGGATTTATGGATCCATCAATCGTGGTTTTCCCTTTGGGAGAATACAGCTTTGTCAGTCAGACCCTATTTTTGGGGTGAGATGTGGGATTTTTGAATGAATGGGATACATATTTCGCATGAAGCGCTTGTTATTTAAGCCAGAATGAATAAGTTGACGAGAGCCTTGTTCAACCTTGTCTGACTTTTTTTTAATGGTTTTTATGCTCTTGGTCTTGACTCCCAGAAGCTTTGGTCTTGTCTTGGACTCACTGAGTTTTGATTTCGGGCAAATCTTGAGCACGAGTCACTTAGGATTTGAGGTCAGCACAGCTTTTGAGTAGATGATAACGATTAGATGATGAATCTCAGCTTGTCCTCTTGATTACAGAGGAGAGAAACGTCAACAGTTGGACAAATTTATGACCTAACTCTGAAACAGAGTACACATACAGTATGTGTGGGTGGTGTAAACACAGTGTGTGTCATGGTAGATACAAGAAGTGTGTGTGGCAATCCGAAGAGGATGATGCAGCTCCTGGAGTGAATGTGAGTATGTAAAATAAAGCCATTGTTGTTCAACACAGGCCATGCAGTGAGTCACCGTCACTCATTGCACATGTTTTTAGGAGTAATATCTGTGAATAAATTATGATTTGGTCATCAAAAGCCCTTCCTCTGTCTTGTTTTTTTCCGTTTTATATCATTTGTGTTGTCACAAAAGTAATCATACCATATTAGCTATATGATACCATTTATTATTGGTGACACAATCACGAGCCTATAGCATTATTATTATTAGTAGTAGTATTATTAATTAATATTAGATTAATCATGAGGTAATGCTTATTGTGATTGTAGTAATTAAACCTCAACTCATTGGTCATTCACACAATATTATTGAATTATTTCATGGCTACATCAACTTCTTGCTATTCTGAAGAAAAAAAAACATTTCTTTTTCAAATTTCGGAAAGTGGAAAATACAGTACTTAGCTAAAAGCTTCTTTCACAGCTTGTGTTTAACAACACAAAATCACGAAAAGTTCTCCTTAAATGGGATTTGATTTCTGTTTGCCTTCATGGAGCCTGCCTGGGGCAAAAGAGTCAATTCTGTTTGCTTGGTTCCTCTTACGCAGATGCCCGATCCACAATTTGAGTGGAGTGCTGCGGTATCTCTTTGCTCTGTGTTTCTTTGCTCATATGACAGGGACAACATGTCCTTGACAGCATCTGGCCGCAGCGAGAGCCCAGCATTTACATGTTAATCTCCACCACTAGGCTCTCATTAAGACTCTGCAGACGGAACATTGCTTAATTCCTGTCAGAATGGACGGGAAGTGGGGAATGGCTTCATGTTGGATGTGCATTTTTGCATGCAGTCTTACACACACACACACACACACACACACACACACATACACACTGCTGTCTTTTTAATTTCGTCAGCTGAAAGAAATCTATACAGCGCGCCGGAATACGACTGTGCCACGGAGCGAAGTGAACTATACATCACCCTGA
>CAAKHF010016196.1:3243-21558 GCA_901007745.1 Hippocampus kuda
GGGGGGCTTTTGGGGGGGGGGGGGGGGGGGGGGGGGGGGAGGGTGTGGCCTTGGGTTCAACGGCGTATGGTCAAAGGTCTTGGTTCTGCTTAGATCCTTTGCTCCCCCTCTCGCCCACAGTTGAGCAAATCAATGAATTCAAATGCTGTTGGTCTCCAGGTGGCCCAGGAGTTGATGCATCGCTGCGCGTTGGAGGTTTTTGGAGGACGAGGTTTCTCCTACTTGCCATATTACGCCAAAGATTCAAGCGTCTTGATTTAGTGTGTTTGAGGGTGGCGGTGGAGAAGGGGGGCGGGGGGGGGATCAAGTCAATCGTCGTTGACCAGCCGTAACCTTAAATATTCTTGCGCAAGCTAATGAATCGCGATAAAAGCGTTTGTGTCAAATGTCTGGTTTGTTCAAAATGATGCTAACCCGAGAGGTAGTATTTAGCGATGATTGTAGCTTACGGTGGTGTAGAACACTCATTATCACCGAGGCATTTCGGCTATTTTGATCGTTGTGTCGTGAACATGCATGTCAGAATTAAACGCAGTGTACTTCCATGCCGTTGCAAAAACAAACAAAAAACCTTCAACGGTTCCCCCTTTTTAAAGGTATCTTTTGTTCCAACTTTGATTCTGAGGGGTTCTTTGAGCATAGATTCACTGATTGAGTGGTCAAAATGTTTCGGCGTGATCCAGTTTGTTCATTGGACTCCCCACCACTCCAAAAAAAAAAAAAAAAAAAAAAGGACATGTTGCATCTGTATTAACTGTCAAACGTCAATGGCGCTTTAATGCTGTGGCCCAGCTAGACGAACGAGTTCCCATGGATGGGCTTACGCTCAACAACAAAAGGGTCCAGTCAAAGCCGACCGCGGTCCTAATTGTGGCTTTGCTTTTCCCCAGGTCCTGGATGGCGTCCTGGCCCAGTATGGTGCTGTAGAATGCTGTGAACAAGGTGAATAACACGCACATGCTTGAGATGTTGCTGCGCCTTTTTTTTTTTTTTAAAGTGGGTTTGGCTTGCAAAACTTGTAGGCCTTCAGAAACTTTTTTTTTTTTTTAAATGAATAAAAAATGTCATGTGAAGGGAGTAAATGGTCAAAAGATGAGTGAATGTCTGCTGTACGCTCCTTCACAGTCAACACTGACACGGAGAATGCAGTTGTCAATGTTCGATATGCAGCCAAGGACCAGGCCAGGCAGTGAGTACACACACACACACACACACACGCGCGCGTGCGCGCCTCGAAACTCCTCTTCCTTCTTCTCTCGAAAAATTGTCATAGTCTTTGCAATACGCTTAATAAGAAAAGTCAACTTGCATTGGCAGAAAGGTGGATGTGATTGAAGCCAACGGGGGTTAGATTTGCCATTTAGTGCCCCCTAGTGGATTTAAATCGCACTTGTTTGGTCATGAGTTAACGTCATGTTATACAGTAGGTCTTTTTTTTTTTGTTCCTCTCTAAATGTATTCTGCCTGTTATGACGGATTGCAGGCCTAGACAGTCGAAGCGGAAGTCGAGGTCTGAATTTTCATTGCAAATCGCATCAGTTGTCACAACATAAATTGCAAAGAAAAAAAATAATAATTTGGCTTGTGCTTTAAAGATGTCGTCTGTTCTTCATCCACCTTTCCCTTTTTTCCAAAGCTCTCATCCTTACCTAGGTCGGTCGCGGTTGAGCCCGAGCTTATCACGGTTGACTCTGGGCGAGTTGTTTTGTACCTAATTTATTGGCTCGTGTGTGCACGCGCGTGCGCCGTTTCTACGTGCGAGAAGAAGCGGTTAATTGAACTGAGTGTCTGATAATACACACTTATCTTTGGATGCCGCAGAGTTTTATCGTTGTGTACGACTCGGAAATTGAGTTAGTGTAAAGCAAACGGGGTAGGGGGGGCATATGTCGCGGCTCGAGCTTTACGCTACTGCTTGCGTTCCGTCTGAGATGCTCAAGAGAGATTTCATGGAACCAGCGCAGTTCTGCTTCATCGGGTTTTGTTTCCTCCATCAACCTTCCCGCGCTCTGAATTCACAAGGCCGTGCGATGCGATCAAAGGGCAAAGGTCTCTTTTGTTTTCCTCAGGGCCATCGAGAAGCTCAACGGCTCCATGATGGAGAACTGCGCTTTGAAGGTGTCTTACATCCCGGACGAGAACGCCGCACCAGAGGGTCCTCCGGCGGCGGGTCGGAGAGGCTTCAACGCCCGCGGGCCGCCGCGCTCGGGCTCTCCGAGCCTCGGCGCCCGGCCCAAAGTGCAGTCGGACATCCCGCTGCGCATGCTGGTGCCCACGCAGTTCGTCGGGGCCATCATCGGCAAGGAGGGCGCGACCATCCGTAACGTCACCAAACAGACCCACTCAAAGTTGGTGGAGGGGTGGGGGGGGGGTTGGCGCACCGGTGGCTTGACAGCACGGAACGTCATTGCTTCTGATCCTCTTGTCTCAGGATTGACATTCACCGGAAGGAGAACGCAGGCGCCGCGGAGAAGCCCATCACCATTCACTCCACGGCGGAAGGTTGTTCCAACGCCTGCCGAACTCTCATGGAGATCATGCAGAAGGAAGCACTCGACACCAAGTTGTGAGTTTGCGCACCCCCCCCCTCCTCCCCTCGGATCAACACTCGTAATTGACGCAGTTGTGAAAGGTCTAAAACAGGGGTGCCCATTACGTCGATCCTGATCTACCGGTAGATCTAAGACAGGTCCCAAGTAGATCCGAAGAGTGTCGAGGAGAAAAGAAACAACCATATGTGTGTCTTTGTACATGTTAGTGACATATTTTTTTGTGTTCATGTACGCTGCACCGTAATCATCTGATCAGTCTCATTTTCACCAAAAAAAAAAAATAAATAAAGCAAGTAAATCTTGAATTTATGGTGGCTTGTGATTACGTCCCCGGAAGGTGTTAGCGCTCAGCAGTCTGCAATTGCAGCTTGTGATCAGAGCTGTTGCGCTCTTATCTTTTATCGTCATTATTCTCATTCAGAGTTTGCTTCGTGTACAATTCACCGAGGGCACGGGCAAAGAATAGGAATCTAGGAAGATCCAGGGAAGCACTTTAAAACAGTACGTGTGAGCTACGATAGCTAACAGGCTGCAAAAGTGCGTCGCATGCCTCAGTTTCAGGCTGCTTCTCATCATGGCGTGCGTGCGTGCGCGTGCCGGTAAGGGTAGATCCCGGGAGGTTAGTTGATCAAAAAGTAGATCCGAAAAAGTTTGGGCACCCCTGGTCTAAAACATGCGGGATTGTGGCCCCTGAAGACGGCTTTGGAAACAAAGCCACGAGAAGCCTCAAAATACGCAATCGGCGTCTTGCGCCGGCTCGTGTTTAACGTGAAGGTGACTTTGATCATGTTTTTTTATTTCTTGCAGTACTGAGGAGATCCCACTCAAGGTTCTCGTACACAACACCTTTGTCGGAAGATTAATCGGCAAGGAAGGACGAAACCTGAAGAAAATCGAGCAGGACACGGGGACCAAAATCACAATCTCGCCGTAGGATCTTTTTCAAATCTTTTCCCGACACCTGTTTCCGCTGAGAGCGCTTCCGGGGGTAAATATTGTCGCCCCCGCTCGATCTGCGCAGTCTTCAGGACCTGACCCTGTACAACCCGGAGC
This sequence comes from Hippocampus kuda, assembly GCA_901007745.1. Taxonomy (NCBI): domain Eukaryota; kingdom Metazoa; phylum Chordata; class Actinopteri; order Syngnathiformes; family Syngnathidae; genus Hippocampus; species Hippocampus kuda. Next base: position 6,849 of record CAAKHF010016196.1, read on the forward strand.
GGACCATCACCGTGAAGGGCTCCATCGAGGCATGCGCCAGAGCAGAGGAGGAAGTGATGAAGAAGATCCGAGAGTCGTACGAGAGCGACATGGCTGCCATGAACGTGAGTTGGAGTTGTTGCGCGCGGCCGCAAACTGCGTCAAAGCGGCTCATTCATAAACAAAGCGGAGGGTGATGGATTTGATTTTCTTTTTTCCTTTTGCAGTGTACTTAATGAGAACTGCAAGTTTAATTCGCCAAGTGTGTTGTGGTTAAGACCTTCTTGGTTTTGTCAACTGAAAGTGTTTTTGGTTTTTTGTTTTTTGTTTTTCTCCCTCCCCCGCACCCCCGCAGCTCCAGTCGAACCTGATTCCAGGCTTGAACTTGAACGCTCTAGGTTTGTTCCCCAGTGGCACACCCGGCATGGGCCCATCCATGTCCCACGTGCCCCCTCCCGGAACCGGCGGCCCAGCATTCGGAGTAAGTGGCGCGGCCTGTCAAATCCTGTTGAAGTAGCGTGTCCCGTAGACTCTGATCATGCAGCGCAAGCGGGTGCCCTGACTCACTTTGGCGCCCTTGGAGCTCTATCGTTTGTTAGTTCGGAGCAACCCCCCCTCCCCACCCTTCCCGTTTGATGTTTCTCTCTTCCTGTAGTGCAGTCCTTATGGGGGCGAGGGTCCATTTTGGGCTCCTGTGATGTCGGCGAGCAGCCAGCCCCTCGCCGTAAGTCACCTGTCCCAAAGTGCTTTGCACGGCTGCTTGCGGCTGCTCGCTGCGGGATGACTCGCCGGGGGTGGCTTGCGTCTAACAGTCTCGAGCTGCCCCCCCCCTCCCCCCTTTCCACCTCTCAAGCTTTCAGGCCCTCATCCGTATGCGACCTTTAACCGGCAAGCGCGGGAACCGGCAGCTTGGCTACTTAATGTTTTACTAGTGCTCGAGATGAGGAAAGCGGTACCTCGACGTGAAGGCGGTCAAAGCAAGTTGTTGGCCCCGAGCTGGCGTATTGATTGGGGTATTGGTCTCAATCCAAGATCGATAACGTTTGAGTGTGTGATTGACCTGAGTGCGGGGGAAAGCTGGTTGTGTCTTTGAGCAAGTGGTGCGCTGTGGCACTTTGCATGAGAGCATCTGTTATGGGTTTTGTTTTGTTTTTTCCGAGAATGAAAACAGTTCTGTGAAGTCATTGTCCGAAAGGGGGGAAAAAAAATCCTCCTTTTTGTTATTTTGCCAATGTGGGAATTATGAGTTTTCGATTGATTTTAAATATTTTTCCTGGTAACGTTTGGCCAAATTTATGGGTTAGGCGTAAGGTGACCACATTTCACTGCCCTAATGCTTTTCTGGAGGCTGAACTGGCTTTAAAAGTAGATTTATAGCGCCACCTGTTGCTTTGGCCATGCGCTGGACAGTCCATTTTCACATGAACTAACATCTTGCAATGGAATTGCACAGTACTTTTTTTTTTTTTTTTAATACAGTGGTACCTCTCGTTATGAAATTAATTGGTTCTGGAAGACTCAAGTTTGAAAAAGGACTTTTTGAACGCCAAATTAATTTTTATACAGAAAATAATTACAGTACATCTGAAACAAATGGTTATAACAATATATTTGAGAGAAAAAGCATCTTTAAGTTTACACCATAACTTTTCCTCAGCTGCCGGTTAACCTGGCCGGCCGATTTTCGACCCACTTTTCTCCAGATTGTCGCTACGTTTCTCCATTTTCTGTTATCTCTTCTGTTATTTTCTTCTTTTCTTTCTTACCGCGATTTTTTATTCTTCTTCTTCGTTCTACTGCTATTTTTATTCTTCTTCTTCGTTCTACCGCTATTTTTATTTTTGTTCTTTGTGACAGGGGTTCACTTTGGCCTGCAGTGTCAAGTTCATCATTCGCTTCAATGATATCTGACGTCATCTAGCGTCGTGAATGGGTATAATGTCTAGACCCGAATATAAGAAGACCCCCACTTTTTCAGTCTTATTTCAATGCAAAAAAAAAAAAAAAAACGTCTTATATTCGGGCCAATACGGTATGTTGCGTTCAGGAAACTCGGAGCTGCGGCGAGCAGCCCAGACTGTATTTTGACCTTTCGTAACAAGAGGCAATATTTTCCCGTTGAGGCATTTCGTAAGTAGAGGTACCGCTGTACAGTATGTTTTACCTTGGTACTTTTATTTTTATGTACATTGTCAAAAGCGGTGCTTTGCCAATGTAAAAGGCGTAGTGGTAATATTAGCCCGACTAACAAAGGCACTGGACTGCAATCGCGTTGGTGAGAGCATCACCGGATGAGTGTGTGATGTTTAGCGGTGCTGTGAGCAACAGCATCCAGGCCCAATTAACAATAATATGTTCCCACGCACCAGGGACACCCAGAGTCGGAGACGGTCCACCTGTTCATCCCCGCGCTTGCCGTGGGAGCCATCATTGGGAAACAGGGTCAACACATCAAGCAGCTGTCGCATTTTGCCGGCGCCTCCATCAAAGTGAGTCGGCCGCGAATATTCACGTAATTCCTCGAAACCGCGGGGTCGCTTCATCTCGCGTCTCCTCCAGATCGCCCCCGCAGAAGGAATGGATCCGAAACAGAGGATGGTTATTATCGTCGGACCACCAGAGGCTCAGTTTAAGGTGCCGCACGCCCACAGAAACGCATAAATGGAGGTCTCTTTAAAGTTTATTGCCCAGGCTAGATTGCCATGTTGTCACTGTTCTGTGGCAGGCTCAGTGTCGCATCTTTGGCAAACTGAAAGAGGAGAACTTCTTCGGACCAAAGGAGGAGGTGAAACTCGAGGCCCACATCAAGGTGCCCTCCGTCGCTGCCGGACGCGTCATCGGAAAGGGTGGCAAAACGGTAAGCTTCCAACGTTTGAGTGACCGCCCATACGTCTGGTTCCGCGGTTTCGTTAAAACGGTGGCTCTGTTGCTCGCAGGTAAACGAGTTACAGAACCTGACCTGTGCTGAAGTGGTGGTGCCCAGGGACCAGACCCCCGACGAGAACGACCAGGTCATCGTCAAAATCAGCGGACACTTCTTTGCGTGTCAGGTGGGGACCACTTCTTCTTCCCAAAGTTGCATTTCAGAGCCTTTCGATAAAGATTTAGAATGGCTGAGCAAAAGCGTGAAGTGTTGAAATAGATACATATTGCAAGTAGAGGATACGCCCCTGAAAAGTTGGTCATGGCCCGAAAACGTAACCAGGGAGGTGTCAAGTCTGCAGCTGTGCTCGACAGTTGACGAGAATCTGTTGCTTGCCATCATGGCACCAAAAGCCCTACCTTGGGGAGGAAGTGAATTTCGTCGTGGTCACTCTGCTTTTGCGTTAAGCTAGGTCTGGGCTATTAACTCATTCAGTACCAGCCAATTCTGTACCAAGTCTGAAAAGACGTTTAATAACGTCTTTGGGAGTGAATGAGTTAATAAATGTAAACATTTTTTCACTCGGGCAGAATTATTATTATTATTTATTGTTTTTTTTTTTGAGACGGCCAGCTTCTGCAATTCAAAGCGCATCCTCCCCCGACCATGCATTGCTTGCTTTGACATGCCTGCGAACAGAGCCAAGCTAATTGACAAAAAGCAGAACCCGTCTTGCCAAGATATTTGCTTTTTCCGACCCCTCTCGGGACAATATACAGGAAGCGAAATCATTTTCACATGGTTTTCCATATGACAAGGAAGCAGCCCGGTGGAAGGTGATTTCAGGAGTCAAATATTGCGAGCATTCGCAAGACATAGGGGCTCTTCGGAAGCTCAAATCTGCGAGCCTTTTATAGGAACCTTTCCTGAACCTCAACAGGAAAATCGTCATCGGGGAAAGGTGAGAAAGGGTGCTTCCAGTTGAACGGGGGAAAAGATGGCACTGTCGAAAAGGAATTGGACTCCAATTTGTCGAAATGATGTCACCATATGATGGCGATTATTGCTGTGGAAAACTCTAAAGGCGGACGACGAAAAGTACTCCATTTGAGTCACGTGTGCTTATCGTATTTATTTCAGTCAGCTCAGAACTTTCCGGGAATAGAAAGTGGACAAATCTTACCAAGCCATACATTAAAACGTGGATTTTTTTTTTTTTTTTTGCCCTGCAGCTGGCACAAAGGAAGATTCAGGAGATCTTGGCTCAGGTAAGAAGACAGCAGCAGCCCAAGCCGGTGCCCGGAGTTCAGCCTCCGCTGCCCCGCAGGAAGTAATGTGCCAGCGTGCGCTGGAGGAAAACGGTGACTGAAGCTGCCTGACTCATGAAGACGGTTGGCGGGACGGATGCAGCGGAGTCCGGGGTGGGAGGGGGTTCGACGACGAGGTGTTACGAACGCTCTTCTCAGGGGTCAAAGGTTATTCGAAGCCTACCAAAACATCCAGCCCCTCCGCGCCTCACTTGAACGTTCAAGTGTGGCGAAGAGACGCCCCCCCCCCATCCCCCTTACTTCTCCTCCTCCTACTCCTCTATTCTAAACCGCCACCAACCTCACCTCTCTGCATCACTGTAGGAATGTAACGGAGGGCTCCCGTCTACGTCACCTTGCCCTCACATGTACGCACCCCTCGACCGCTCTCCTCCTCCCTAAAGGGCGTGTCTCTTTTTTTCTCCTCCCCATTTCTTTTTTTTTTTTTTTTTTGTCAATTTATTTTTTTTTAATTTTTTTTTTTAAACTTGCAACACAAAGAAGAAATGAAGATCCCCCTCCTATCGCCTCTTTGGTGTGGTACTTCAAACCCGACAAAGATGTTTTGGTTGACTTTGGATTTGGTTGATACTTTTCAGTGTTTAATTGGTTAATGAAGCTTTCTCATGAGTGTAAAAAAAAAAAAAAAAAAAGGCATTGCTCTTACGGTCCTGGTGGGGACCGCCAGAGGTTTATTTTTTTTTGGGGGCGGGGGGAGTTGTTTCAAATTGGTAGGGCCACGTTTAGGGGAAAGATTGTCTGAGGCCAGGACCCCTGGAGGGGTGGAGTATAATCTGGGTGTCCTGCCCGTCTAATGATAGTGGCATTTTATAAATTCGGATGCATTTTATAGATAGTCCTAAATAGATTATTATATATATATATACAGTATATATAAATACCTAAACACACACCATATATCTATAAATAAATACATATATTTAGAGGTGAGGGCAGCGCCGTGACTGACACTTTGGGAAATGGTGCTGAAATGCTGCTGCCCAGGAAAACCAGTTTAATATGCATTTTACTTAACTACCTCAGGATCTAGTACCTCAGAAGAGACAAAAAAAATTATTATATATATATATATATATAAAAACTATAGAGGAAAAAAAATGTTCCTTTCTTTTTTTTTTTTAATTTTTGCTTTTGTGGTATTTTGTATACTTTATAAAGCTGATAGTCTTTGAACATTTTTATTTTTTTAAGAAAAAAAATTTAAAATTTTTGGTCGGCTGCCAACTGACCCTTGCCTTCAACTCTAGTGCTTTACGGTGGCATTGTACATGTGTGTGAGTGACTAAAGATGACCCTGTACATAACGTCTATTTGTACATAGCAGCCCCAGAGCCGGAGTTGGCACGCCTCAGCTGGCGGCTGACACGAGTATCCAGAGAGAATCGCCTCAGTTTTTCCCCTGAGGGTCCAGCCATCTTTTTTTTTTTTTGGAAAGAAAATTACAAAACACCATGTGACTCAATGCCAACCGTACATGATTACAGCAATGCAATTTAGTTTTGGGGGTTGACTTTATCCGGAATGGTACTTTAATTTGTCCATTAAATTCAATTCCTTTCTATGGTCCGGGTTAGATAGAGCAGGGTGGACTCGAACGCTTCTGCGCCCATCAGGGCCCGAACCCGACCAGCTTAGCAAACTTAAGTCTACGTGAACGTCGATCACTGCATGGTGAGGGTAGGGGGAGTCGCACTGATGGATGCGTGTTGTTTTTTTTTTTTGTTTTTTTTTTGCTACAGCGAAATATGATTTGAACTTTTTTGTGACCCGCGCAAGTGTAACTTTGTTTTATTGACACAGACTGACTTAGGAGGGATAAGAAGTACAAACCCTGACTCGGAAAAAAAATAATAAAATCTCATTTGTGTCATTATGCCGAATGTAAATATGTTGATTGTGGTAGAAGTTGAGTGTATCCATGCTTCCACAGTAGAACGCCGTCTACCTCAGCTAAAGGGGGCGGGGTAGGGGCGGCTGTTGTGCCACCGAGCGCGCCCCCCGCCCCCTCCCTGCCCCCCACTGAGCGCCAGCGCGCACGTATACCTCAGCCCCGCCCCCCACCCCCTTTTCCAGAACACTTTCTTTTCTTACCACCCCACACCGGCGCGCCATCTTACATCACGCTTAACTGAGTGGCACAAGTGATACTTAAAATGACCCCCTCTGACCTCCCCTCCACGCCCACCCCGCCCTCCCTTTTCTCCGCAGTTTGTTTTGATCTACCTCTTTAGACAAGTATTTGAAGTAGAGGCATTCTGTTTGTTAGAATTTAATCAAATACAAATCGTATACTCTTTAGAATTGCGCAAATTTATGGCAAGTGATCAAAAAATTTGTTTTCAGTATTTATATGTACTCATTTTGGCTTAATTGAACTCCTCCAACCATCACCATGTCTTTCTGCTTTCTCCTTTTTGGTGGTGTGGCTTCCTTGTATTTGAACTTTTTGCTGTTTTGGGTGGGGAAAAAAAAAAGGTCAAATCACCTGTTTTGATTTAGCTTTCAATAGTTGATGACAAAATGCAGTTGTTGTTTTTCATTTTAAAGGGCCTGCCTTTTTTTCTAATTTGTAAGACTACAAAATAGATACAAGTCCTGTCTTGTTTCCCTTTGTCTTTCACAAATGCTACTCAATTGCTGATTATTTTTTTTCTCTCTCTTGGTAGCCATTTCTTCTGTTAGCATTTCGTGGCTGTGTAACATTCTACTATGGGACTGAATTCAGGGATTGGGGTCCCCCTTTTATTTGGGAGAGTGATCTAACTACAGCATGAACCCACCACCTTTACCCCCCGTCTGCAAACATGCTTGTGCCCCTTCACCTCCCCCTCACACAGTTCCACTTGTCAAATGCCTCTGAATAAAGGACAAAAAAATTATATTGTTGCCGATCCTAGTTTTTTTTTTTCCAATCAATGAGATGTAGTCTTATTTCTGTCAGTGTTGTTGCATTGGTGCTCGCAGGAAACGGCATCACTCGCTGATAATTTGTATTGGGGATTATATGGCCCACTTCTTTTAAAATCAATGCTAACCAAATGAAGCCCAAAATATTATATTGAATGGTCAATTGTTATCAATGAAAGCAAAAGTGGCTTTCATAGGTTCCAGAATGGGTTCACATCTCATTGTAAAAGTCGAGAATGATCTTGGATTTATAACAGTGATTAATTGCAAACACACATCCCTGGAGCTGGTGTGTTTAGAGAATTCTCATGAAACTGCTTCTCGACAAGAATTAGTTGACAGCTTTAATGAGAGTCCGTAACGATCTTAACGTCTCATTGCTAATTCAAGCTTGGCTGCTTCACACTTATTAGAAACTCTTTAAACACCATATTGCATAATGTATTCCTGCAAAATGATTACACACATAATGGTTTCCTCGCTGACATCTTCAGCACACATACTGTTATGTGAATATTAAAGTCATCTTTAGCATTTAATGGCGTTTGATCCTCGTTTTTTTATATGTATATATGCATTGGATTTACCATTAACTGTGACAGTAAGTGCCATGAGGGAGAAGCAACTAGAGTTGGTGCGTCTCGGTCAGCAGGTGATGGCGCTCCTCGTTTGAGGGGAAGAGCGCCTCCCTCAGGCGCATCACGCTACCTGCAACCCCGGCGCGGTTGCTGGCATCCTCCAACAGCGACCGACGAATGGGTCGGTACACCTTGTAGCGTCTGGGAAGAAAAATAAGATATGCGGCATCACGAGTTGGTAACTCTACCATTGAAAAGTATGGGGGTCACTTCGAAATGGCGTGTTTGGAAAAGTCTTGCTTTTTTTCCCTCCCGTTTACAATACTGTATTTTATGCGCCCCCTCGAGTCTAAACACGACATTCTGATGAATATTGTGTGTGTACAATTTAATTTACACAATATTCATCTGCTTTTATTCATCTCAGGGGATGGACAGATGGTCATTTGATTTTACCACTCGTGGACTGAAAATGACATCACAGTTGCTCGGGTAACGACCAATCACGGCTCACCTGTTCACTGAGTTTGGTCATGTGACATTCGCAAACTGAGGCGTGACTGATTGTTTGTTACCTGAGTAACTGTGATGTCATATTTAGTCGACATCAAATGGCAAACTGGACGTACCTCTGCCCCAGCTCTGAACCAAGCTAATACAAAAACTCCGAAAGTTGCTCGACCCTAACGAACACTAATAACCGTCACACCTGTCAAGTTGACATTGGAAGCAGAGCAAAAGATGAATCTTGAGAAGGTAAAACGGAAAATAACCGTTTTCTCTCTCTCTCTCTCTCTCTCTCTCTCTCTAGATATATATAGAGAAAGTTATCATGGTCCTTATTTCATAATGTTACAAATATACCAATCAGTCTCTTTTTGACACATAATGGGGTTATTTTTGGCCCAGTTGTTTTTGACCAAAGGAGCTGCATTCCAATTTCCGAATATCCAGACTGTCTGGCCAGAACATCAGCAACTAGAGAGGTGTGACAAATCTGCATGCAATTCCAATAAGGAAGTCTTCAACATTTATTTCAGGTATTGTCTTTGACCATATTTTTGATTAATTCGGTGTTCTTTACAAAACAGTATTGTTTAAAGGATGTCTAAAGATAAGAATTACTCACCTGTAAACAACACATGCAATCAATGCAAAGAAAGCTCCCAGTACGGCGCTTGTAGATAGGATCACTTCAATAGTATGAGGGTTCTTGGACTCTTGAGGAGAGGAAATTGTCCATGAACTTTTTGCAAACAAGTAGACTTACTCGGAACACTTTCCGTTTCACTCACCAGGGGTCGCTTGCAACTTGTTAATGGTGACGGTGGTGCTGGTCAGTGTCATGGTACGAGAATCCTGCAACGTGATGTTGACGCAGTAGGTCCCCGGCTTCAGAAAAGTTCTCCTCAGGTTCACCTCACACTTTGCGGAAGGAGGAACATCATTGCACATGATGCTGTGCACCGAAGTACACGTGGGGTCCGACACAATGGTGCACGCCGAGGTGGGGACGCTGAAGAGGAGGTAAGACTAGTATCAGCGGTTTTCAAACTTAAAAGAGCATTTTGAATATTATTGTAGGCCACTGTAATGTGATGTCCAGTTTGGCCATTAACACTGCACTTACATTTATGAAGATTAGAAATTTTACTGTATTGCAAATCTAAGTTCCAATACATACATTTAATTAAATAAACACATTAGACGAACAGATCGAGATTGACAACGTTTCGTCACATGAAAAAGTGATATACACACCTGCCCAGGCATTTCACCAGGAAGCTGATGTCAGTCTTTGTTACTCTGGCAGCCAACACATCAACAATGCGGCTGTTGGCCTTGCTCTGCAGTGGACGCTTGGGCTCTGTGGCAAAAAAATGCGGTGCAGTGATGAATCAGGAAAATGTGCTCATTGCAACAATGGACTGCTCTCAATGAGTCAAAATTGGAACTAAACCTTGATTTTGACCAGTATTCATTTTTGCACTTAAAGATGCAACAGAATGGAGTCAGCCCACTTTAATCCTTAGTTGCTCTGATTGTCCTTCATCTCTCAGATCAGACCGCATGGGTAGAAAGTGGCTACTGCCTGACACCCACCGATGATGCTGATGTTTCCTACAAAGATTCCGTGCACGTAGCGGACACACTCGTTGCCCTGGAGCACACGCTTGCTGCGAAGCAGAGCACAGAGGGTCGACTCTGGGGTCACGCTGGAATCAACGGACGGGAGGACTTCTGTGGTGGGCAAGCCCATTGTCATGGTGACAGGAGATGAGCTGGATATCACTGAGATGGCTGCAAGAAGTGGCATGACGACATGAATTCATGGGACCGGCAGCCATGTTTGCGGTACGTGCAAATTAGCAACGCAGACACTTCCGAGCTCACCTTGGGGGGTCGTCGTCATGGCTGGTGGAGACGTGTGGCGCTCTACAGGTGGAATACAAACATGACCACCAAGGACAATTATTAGCAATAATAAGGTTGTATAAATATTTTTCTAACGCATAATACGATTACCAGTAGGGGTTGGCGGCGGTGTGGACGTTGTCGGCGCGGAGGTGGCGGTAGCAGGCGGACACTCTGCTGGAAACGCTGCCTCCACCACTAGCTTGACACTCCTGTTGCCCACCGTGCTGTAGGCGTGCGTGGTCACATCGCGGTGGGTCACCACCTGGTTACCATCCTTGAAGTCCCACATATAGTCGAGGGCCACCGCCGTCTTCAGGTAACCGCTCGGGTCGTGGAGATGCACTCGAAAGACGACATCCTCGCCTCGGAAGAACACGTGGTTGGCGGACCGGTTGACCGCAGACTTCTGGGAGATGTCCACCGCCACTGGGATCATATCTTAACATGGACAAGCACAGAGACCATCAATGGACAAATCTCGCCTAGGTTACAAACCAGGCGTAGGCAAACTTTTAGTGCTAAGGGGCCATATTTGATTGTTAAAAACCGACGCTTCGAGAGGCAAAATGTGTTGAGACCATTTTGAGATTTAAAGATAAATTTTAAAAATCTTGAATTCTAAATGTCAGACGCAATCGCCAGTGGAGGATTATGCTCCCTCTTCGGTGTTCCAGTTAAGACGCAAACAGCAAGATGAGCAACTCTATTTCAAATAATCAATTTTTTGGAACTGATAAATGCAACAAATATCACAGGACTTAAATACTTTGTGGGCCATACTTTCAAAGAAGAGTATACTCTACCCGTGACGTAGAAAACAATGTTGTCCATACTCAAGGGACTGTATTTCCTGCGCTCACGTTTACGGTACACCATGACCTCCATGACCTCAGCTCCCAGAGGGGGGATGCCGGAGGTGTTGAGGTTCAGACTGGAGGAGTGGCCGTCACATGTCTCGAAATATTGTCCTGGATCAAGAAAACAAATAAAATGATGACCAAAAAAAATAATAGGGCTTATCGCACAGTTAATTATGGCGCTACAAGATTAAAATATGAAGCTCAATCACTCAATCAACAATATAATACAGCTACATACAGGAGCTGATAAAAATTCAGCCATGAAAGTGAACCATTGTCTTGTGTAGCATAAGGAAACCAAAATATCCATCGACCCATCCATTTTCTAATCCGCTTAGCCTCACAAGGGTCACGGGTGTGTTGGAGCCTGTCCCCGCTGTCTCCGGGGCAGCCTTTTTATACTCACTGTAAGTTTGCCGTGGTTGTGGAATGAATGCGATGAAGTGTGCGGAGATTCCTCACCCATCGTGTGCCACACGTAGACGTAGTTCTTGCGCCTCCAGTCGTTGCTCTGAGGGAAGGGCTTCCCATCAGGGAACGCGTTGCATTTGCTGGCGTCCGTACATTTGCCAAAGCCGTAGTCGTCCATCCACGACGTCCAGTTGTACACGTAGCCCGAGCGCGCTTGTCCGTTTGCTGCAAGAAAGCAAAGTCTTGTGATGCGGCGCGCTGTTGCATATACTCCAAATGGTTTATAAGGGATATGAAGCAGGCCTTCATATTCCAGGGCCATTTTGACAGCACCTGAGGCCTAAAGCTCCGTACCGTCATCACAGTGCTCATCCCACACGAGTTCCCCGCTGTCGTCCTCTTTCTGGCATGGCGGATACTCCAGCTTGGCCGTGAATGAGATGACGGAACCGTTGAGCGCTGGGCTGTCGCTGGTGAGGCGCACCGTGGGTTTGCCTCCTGTGACATTCAACGGTTTTACAAGACTCAACAGACCAAGCGCCGGGGCACATTAATTCGAGTGATTTCAGAGCTCATCATGTGGAATGTGAGAAATTATGATCCCGGTCTTTTTTTTTTTTTCCCATCCATCTGTGAAAGTGACATATTGTGACCAATAAAGCATTTAATGACTCTTTCACAAGATGTCAGAACGTAAAATCGACCTTTTGTTATTCCTGCAGCGGAGTAATAACTTTGCGTTCAATTAAACAGGCTCAGATGTCACAAAAAGTACATTTGTTGGAGTGTTGAACTCACCTCGTCTGCGCATGAGCTCCTTGGGTTTGGGTTTTATGGGCGGGTAGAGGTAGTCGTCCCACGGGCTGCTGTCGGGAGTCCAGCCTGGGATGGGTGGGATGGGGAAAGGAGACTTTCCTCGGGCGGTGTGCTTGTGGGGGAACATGTCAGCATATGCTGGAGAAAGAAACAAGGAACGGTTACCCAGACACACACAAAAAAAAAAAGCTAAAGCAAATGTTCGCAAGATGCATAGTGTCATTGAGGACTCTAAACTGTCCACGAGCGAAAATGCGCTTGGCTGACAACCGGTCCAGGGTGTATCCCGCCTCATGCGCAATGACTGAATATTTCACACATTTGTATTCGTCATTTTTTTTTTCAACGTGTTCATCTGCAGTGCAATTGAATTATGATGCCAGGAAATATTTTGTATAAGACATTCATTATTGTCCAAATGTGACGCTGTGACATTGGCCGCAACCTCATTCTGTTGCGTCAAAAGCATAAATAATCAACATTGAGTGTAACATGTCAGCGATTGCATTCGATTTTTTTGTGTTGCTCGGCGTTGAGAGAATTACTGGTCTTTTGTTTTTGTTTTTTAGGAGTTGGAAAGTAGGCAGTCAATTGTCACCGGTGGCGACTCGGCTAATCAAACTCATGAGACTGACTGCAACAGCGAGCCGGAGGGAGGACATCATCGCGGTGAGGAAAATAGCCAACATTTACAGGAGTTGTCCTCTGTCCCCACAACACACAAGTCAGCAAGCGAGCAAGTGTCAAACACACGCATTTAAATGAAATACAGCGACCCATTTCAAAAGTTTCCTTTCTCTCGCCGACGTCTTACTTTTGCGTCCATCCGCTTGATGAACGAAGCCGACGCACGCCAGAAGAAAAATATATTTCAAGACTCCCATTTCAAAAAAAAAAAAACCCCCAAAGGTCAAGTCGTCTCTCTGCGCTTGAGTTGATGTTCTCCCACTACCTTGCTCGTCCCGCTGCAGTTTGCCTGTTTGTGTGCTTGCATGCAGTAATTGAATCGGGTTCGGGTGAGCACATAGACATGTGACGCTTGTTAACGAGACACATCTCATCCCTCATTAGGGTGCCATGAGGCAAGCAAGTCATGAGGAGTGAGGTGCATCCTCTTCCTCTTTTCTTCTGTCCACTTCTAAAGAAGAATCCTCAAAGTGAAGTTAAGACGCGATACGTGTGGTCTCGGATTATTGAATGCAGCTTTTAAATCGCGCAAAGGGTGTGTCCTGCCCTTCGATGCGAAATTCAATTGACCCCTACTCGGAATCAAACATCGGCTCCAATGAGACCAACTGAACAAAGTCATAAAAATCCCCCAAACGGTCCAATTGCATGAATGTGATTCCATTTTCACTGGCGCATGTTTGTCCACGAGATTGTGACTTGAACCCATACTGACCCAACGATGGGCCCGAGCTCGTTGCGCCACAGCGGCCCAAAAGCAGAAGCAAAGTGGACAAACTGCGTGTCATCCGCCGTGATTGCCGTTTTTGTTTCGGCGCGATTACCCGTCACAAGGTCTCTGCCCAACTTAATTTCCATCTAAAACGTCAAAGAGAAAACAGCACAGCGGATTACTGGCTCACATGTGTGCCTCATTGTTCTGAGGTTTTTAAATCTCTGCTCTGGCCTTCCCGAGTGCAGTGCGCTTGCATGTTAGGTTTATTCGACTGAAAACAAAAAGAAAACTACTTCCACATTTATGCTACTTTGCTTATGATTTAGTCCGTGTGCATTTTTAAGAGTCATTTGTCTACCTTCATCAATATTTTTGTTCAGTTCATTGGAGAAGCGTTCATAAAAAAAACACAGTCCGTGCATCCGTAATATTTTGTAAATCACCGGCGCCAATTGCAGCCGACTTTGGTCTCACAATCACACTTTGGGATAAGTTAGAGCAGGGGTGTCAAACTCGTTTTTGTCGCCGGTCACGTTGTAGTTCGGGTTTCCCTTGGAGGGCCGGTATGAATTTTGGGAAACCATCTAAATGTTTAATCCCCTCCACATTTTACATACACAGCGCACCACAAATTGATGAATAACTAGTTTTAAAATCAGAAGTCAAGAATAATGACTGTTATTGTGGATTAAGAGAAGATAAGATAAGATATCCTTTATTTGCCCTTCAGCAGCCAGATTGTGGGTAGAAATTTTGGTTCAGACTTCAGCAGCAAGATTGTGGGTAGAAATTTTGGTTCAGACTTTAGCAAAAGCATCATGGAACTTGACATGCTTGATTTTCTTTCGCGGGCCACATAATATGGTGTGGCGGGCCAGATCTGGCCCCCGGGCCTTGACTTTGACACAATGATTTAGAGTCTTCGTGTTAGGTTCACAGGCCGTGCATTGAAGCTTTCTTTTTCTCTTACTGGGCACATGCAGTGTTATTTAATCGAGAGGTGGAATGCAGACACGTTCCGAGTGTGTGTGAGTGTGTGTGAGTGTGTGTGTGTGTGTGTGTGTATGTGTATGTGTGTGTGTGTGTGTGTGTGTGTGTGTGTGTGTGTGTGTGTGTGTGTGTGTGTGTGTGTGTGTGTGGGTGTGTGT
>CAAKHF010016199.1:43331-56961 GCA_901007745.1 Hippocampus kuda
TCCCGACGCCGCCGTGGACTTGAATGCAGAAGAACAAACGGGCGGCCGGACTCCAGTGGAGAACACGGAAGGAAAGTCAAGCCGAGGATTTGGGCACGGAGCTGTCCGAGCGCAGCGCGTGGTCACCGTCGAGGTTTCAAAGGAAGCACGGCAAACAAGAGAGTTCAAAAGAAAACACAGCAGTTTGGCATCCTCGCTGGCGGGAAAACAAAAGTGCGTGAAGCACAAACGGGAACGCGGGAAGAATCCAGTCCGTCGGCAGGGGTTTGGGGGGGCCGCCTTTGCCGCCGCACTTACCGGAGCGGCTGCGGAGCGGCGCGGCCTCAGTACGGCTTGCTGTCGTTCTTGGAGCGCTTGAGCTGCACCTTGAGCCGCTTCATGCCGATCTGGAAGCCGTTCATGGACTGGATGGCGGCCTGCGACGACACCGGGTTGTCGTAGCTGACGAAGCCTGGAGGCGCACGCCCACAAAGCTCTCGGTTACAAACGCCGGCGAGCGCTACACTTCGCCAAAGCCACCGATTCAGACGCTCGCATCGGGCGGAGCCAACATACGGGGCGGGGGCGTTCGCGGCTCGCCGTCAACGTCTACGTCCCGAACGTGGTCGCCTTCCGTCATGCGACGCGACGGCCATACGCCTCGGACGCTCCTTCCCCACGTCATATTTAAGAACCCTTTCGGGGAGAAGCGTGACTACGGCGGACGGCCTATCGTGTTATCGGGTCGCCGGGTGCATGAAAGGGTTCACGTTTCTCCCCCTCCAACGGACCCGATGCGCATCTTTTGTTCCGGACTCCCGACATACCGGCGTGGCATTTTTCGAGACGCCTCCAGTGCACCGCGTCGACGTCACATTGGACGTTTATGGAACATGTTTATGCAACGTCACGTCGGTGTGGATATCGACGTCCTGCAAAAGGTGCAAGGCGCCTTATTTCCAGCATGTCTCACGTTGATACGCCTCTCACGTACGGCACCGAACGCGATCGATTCTCAGAGTCAAGCCGCCCAAGATGACGTGGCGCTTCAGCGGCGCTTCTCTCATTCCACACGTACACCTTTCAGTGGCGCAAACTGACCAAAACACTTGCTGAGGTTGGTCTGCTTGTCAATGAAGACCTTGGCGGAGATGACGTTGCCGAAGGGCATGAACATCTGGAGCAGGTCCTGGTCGCCAAACTCTTGAGGCAGGTGGTAAATGAACAGGTTGGCCCCTTCCGGACCTGCAAAGGAGAAGCTTGCAACGTGCCAAAGCCTTCTGAGAGTCTCCGCCGCCCGGTCGGGAGCGAAGCCCCGGACGACACTTTGACAAACGGAAGCTCAACATGCTCATCGGTGGCCGCAAAGCGGGCCGAACGTGCAAGGGAATTACTCGTGTCCGTCTTGAACTCTTTGGACATGCGGGGAAGCGGACGGAGGCCGCCACTCGGCGTTTCGCCTGCAAACTTGCCATTTCCAAATTCACCCGATCGTCCATATTTGCACAAAAACACCTGCGGATTATGATCTTTGGCCAGAGAATTATCTATGGCAGAGTTGGAGTGAGGGGAGGAGCTTCGTTGCATCTTGTGGAATCAAGTGCTTTGCCGCCACCTTGTGGCATCTATATGAAAATCTATATGAAATTAAAAACCTCAATTGCTCACAGTGGTTTTATTTCCACAATTGGCATTTGTCGCTGACGGCGTAGCTTCAATGTGGTCACATTGCGCCCCCCCCCGGCCATGTCCGGGAGTGACCATGAAAGCGTAAGATCTCATCGCGGCGCAGGGCTCACCTTCCTTTTGGCTGCCCGCGGCCGAGACGCTCTGCTGCGACAGCAGGCTCTGGTTGTAGAGTCCCGGCAGGGCGGCGGCGGCGGCGTACTGCTGGATCCCCGAGTACGCCTGACTCAGCGCCTCCATGGTGCTGCCGGAGCCGTTGGACAGGCCTCCCGAGCCCAGGCCGCCGTTCAGAGCCGCCATTCCTGCTCGGCACAAAGGGCCGGGGTGAGCGCATCCATCGGACGGCGAGCCGCGCGCGTGCCGCACCCGTGCCCGATAGCGGAAAATCGGCGCTGCGGGGACACCAAAGAGAAACACTCGGAGAAGAAATGGGTTTGACGTTGCCACTGCGCCCGGCCGGCGGGAGGAAGAACACAAAGAAAAGAGATGGCGAGAGGGCGGGGGCGCGCCGCACATCCGCCGGACGCACGCTGGGAGGCGCTACCTGCGAGAGAGCCCACGTTGAGGCCGGCTCCCGTGCTGGCGGCCAGAGACTGCAGCGTTCCCAGAGACGCCATGGGGTTGACGGACGACGTGCTGCTCGAGGTGGGCGACGAACCTGAGACAAGAGAAGGCCAGAAGAATCCAATGGAGAAGTGAGGCGGCACGCGAGTCTCGCGAGCGCTTTGAAAAGTGCCGACACCCCCCCCCCCCTTTCTCCGTGATGTATGAGCACAAGTCACACATTCACGCGTGCCGACTTTTACCTGAGCTCGTGAGCGCACTTAGTGGACTACTTGATGTAGTCATGGCACTGGAGCCGCTTGCTGAAGCCTGGCTGGCGGTCGCTGCTGCCAAGGCGGCCAAGTTCTGCATGGCATTAAGACCTGATGTGTACAAGCGCGGGCACGCACACACACACGGCATCAATCACAAGATGCCCTCTTTCTGGACAGGTTGGAAGGCACATTACCCGAGCTACGCTTTTCTCGACTAAAGCCCAGTTCGTATGTTCAGAAATTGCTGCTTTCTTTCACCGCACATTTCAAACGTCCCGATTTCCGATTTTTTTAATTGAAATGCACGCAGTTCAACGTCTCCAACTGGAGAGCAAAACGTATCCTTTTGATTTGGACTCCTCGGTGAATGGTGAATACACACGTGGCTTGCTTTCTCCAATGCAAGTCAAATACTCTTCAGAAGGTTCTTCCCAGCCCCATGAGAGAAGGTGGCAAAAAATGTCCGCCTCCCTTGCATCCGGTTCTGTCCGGTTCATCCCAAACAAGCCGGATGTGGTTTGAGTGCAGAGACTCTGCCTTTTCGTACGATTCGAAAACTTGCACGATTCTTTTGCGCGGGGTCGGATGCCGGCTGCGGCCACCGACGCGGCTGTAATCGGGAGGCGCTCGCGTAGCCCAATTTTGCTCATGGTGGAGGTCGGACGGCCATTCATCGGTGACGTGGCGTACCTGAGGCGGGGTGCAGGTTGCCGAGTGCGTTCCCCGTGGAGGCCGACTGCTGCAGCAGCTGTAAGTAAATCTGCACACACCAAACAGTCGCAGACAGTCCGTTAGGACGCGCAGGAAGGCCGGGCGACTTTGGGGAAAATCCACCGTCACGATTGTTTGGGACCGAGATGGAAATCAGCGTCGGCCCCGCGCAATTATTCGCTGAATTTAGCCGCCGTTCAAATCTCAAAGCTCTACTTTAAAAGAAGAACCGGAAAATGATTTTGGTCTCAAAACAATGGCAAAAAAAAAAAAAAAAGGATTCCAAGTAAATGTCTGCTGTGCGTGCTTTGGCCTCTGAGGGGCAGTGTGCCGCATGGACGGGGATACACTCGCAAGAAGAGCGAGTCAGAAGAAAAAAGCGACAAACTTTATGAACGGAAGTGGGTAAGGAAGACGATAGGCTCGGGAGTATTGTCACATTTGCCGTCTGTCCGCGTTCCCACAGGTTGCGTGTGTGTCAAGTTTTGCAATTGGACGGTTCATCTCTCCCGTGCTAGCATGAAGCTGCCAATGTCTTGAAAACAAAGCATTTCTTGTATTTCGATAGAAAAGGTGTGTTTACTTTCACGGGAAACTCTGACCGCGGCGTGAATGGAGCTACAAGCCGGCTACGGGAAGCTACAAGAACACGATCGCCGCAAGCGAGGCATTCCCAGCGGTGGAAGACCGCCCCCGTTGGCGTCATCATCCTCTTTTTCTCGATGTTTTGAAGGATCATGAGAAGGCCAGTGCGAAAAGTCTCGACCGATGGCACGTCTCTCAGTGTGTCCAAACCAGAGGAGAACGTTGCCACGGGCTACGTGGACGCATTTGCTCTTGAAAACAAAGCCCAAGCCTGCCCGAGAATGAAATGCTAAAAATGAAGGAGAAGAACCCCCCCCCCCCCCCACCCCCCATTGAATCAGTTGTGTGACCTTGTACTTTTGGGGAATGGTCTTCACGTACGAGTGAGGGCATATTCACGGAATGAGAAGAGGGCAAGGAAGCACGGGAGGCTTACCGCGAGGTACTGCGGCCCCAGACTTCCCAGCCCGGTCAGGTTTCCCCACATGGACGCGGCGCTGAGTTGCTGCATCTGCTGCTGCAGTTGAAGCGCCATGCGTTTCTGCTCCTTGTCCTTCTGCGTGTCGGCAAACTTCACCACGATGGGCGACGAGCAGCCCTGAAACGCCACACACAAACGCAACGTGTGGCGGATGCGCGGGGAAATGACGCGGCCGCCGTCTCATTTGTTTTCCCTGACCAAGCCGGCGACTCCGTCGACCCGGACGGCAAATCCGCCGAATTGACACGACACGAATCCGTTGCGGCGCCCACAGAACACACCGGCATTGTTTTGCGACGCGTTTCGAACTCACCGTCGTAAGAGAACGGGAATTAGTCATCCGGTGTGATCAAGTCTAGTACCGGCGTGATGGGCGAGTCCCCTTTCGGGACTCCGGCAGCTTCTCACGAGCGTTCTCATGCATTTGGATTTGTGTGACGGCAGGTTTGCGTATGCGTGCGTGCTGGCTGTTCACCTCCATGGTCTGGGACTGGTGCATGGACTTGATGGCGGCTTGGGCCATCTGCCTGGCCGTGAACGTCACAAACGCGCAACCTGCAACACACAAACGTGCACGCGTCGACGACAGAAATGGGACGGACTGACACCGGGACGAACACCAGAGCTCGGACGTGAGTCCTTGTTTTTCTCAGGCCTGAAAGACCGACAAAAGCGCCGACTTACATTCGCCATTGAAATTTCAGGCTTTGTTTGCAAAAGTCGTTGAAATGATTGCCAACGGTCGATCGCTGGCGTTTCTTTTGGGTGTCCGGTTCATGAACGGGGCCGTTTGATTGACAAATGGAATACAAGCACGCATGACAGCCGCCCGCTTGGGGCCGCCGAGCTCACGACGTTCTACCCTGTCCAACTCCGTGAAAATGTGCGCGGCGTAGAAGGCGGGGCCCCGGCCCGCTTGACTGAGGCGGGAGTCGGTCAATGCGGAACGGGCCGTTCGCTGGCTAACTGTTAGCCAGTCAGCAAACAGGAGTCGACGGGCGTCAATCCGACGCGTCGGGGTATCTGCGTCGTGGTTGCGGCCCGACTTGCGGCGACACCGAGACAAGACGACCTCGCGTTATTCCGACAATGTTCCCGCATGTCCGATGTCTGAGGAGTGCGAGAACTCTGTCGTCACCTCGGCTCAATCCGTCGGGGCCCCGAAGTATCCGACACTCCTCGATTTGGCCGTAGGGCGAGAACATCAGCCGCATGTCGTTCTCGTTACACTTCTTGGAGATCATGCCGATGAACAGCTTTCTGTCCTCCACCGCTGCATCACACGTAAGACGCGCGCTCAAATGAGGTCGACCGCAGTCACTCATCGACAGCGCCGAACGTCGTTGAAATGGAACACGTTGAAGGATTTGTGCCCCCGTCCCAAAAACGCGCTCACCGTTATTCTTCTCGCTGTCGGCCGGCTTCATCTGGATGGGGTGGTGCATCTGGAGGAGGAGGGGGGAGGAGATTGGACGTCAATGCTCACCCTCCGCTTTGGGCAGCTGCTGTAGAACTACAATATGGAGGAGCAGGTGCATCCCCATCAATTTGAGGATCATCCCGACGCTCAGCTGCGAGCCGTGAGCCGTTCATCAAAGCGTTGCGTTGTGGGAGACGCCTTGCCCTCGTTTCAACCTTCTTTTGACGCAATTTAGGGCGTGCTTCAAATGAACACAATTGCATTCCGGGAAATTCATTGGTGAGTCGAGAGTGTGTGCGTGTGGCTTTATTTTATGATTCTTATTATTTCGCCGGAGACCGAGACAACAAAAAAATGGTCAAAAAACCAAATCGTACGAAAAAGAGGGCAAACGAACTGCAGTTCCATTCAAAAAGCAAAGCAGATATAGAGCAGGGTCAGGCAAAATGATCGGACACATTTGTCGGTTAAAACAAAGGCAAATAAAGTCAAGAAACAAAAAAGGGTTTTTTTGTTTCGAACAGTCCATATAATGCCATTTTGCTTTGTTTCTTTGCAATACCGTTCGTTGTTTTTCGTTTCTTTTTCAGTTGCTGCCACGAATTGGACCGGTGAGCATCGCGCTTTCATTGCGGAAACGTTTATTCCAAACAAACGAATCTGTCGCCGCAGCACGACGAGCGCTCCGTTTGCACTTCAACCTGGGTAGACATGATCCCGTACCAGCTCCAAACACCGTCTCGTTATGGGTTACCCGCTTCAGAGCTACTGGTTCTGCATTGAAACCAAAATCTAGCGGCCGACCTCGCGCCGCCAGAACTCCATGATGGTGAATTTGGGGTTTTATTCACTGATTCAAATTCGAATAAAAACAAACCATGGCTTTCACTTTTTGAATTGAAGTTGTGAAAAAGAGAGACTTCCCCCATTGCATCCCACCTTAGTGAGATGCATCCGTATCGCATGTCGATCAAAAAGTAGAGTCATCTTAAGCCAACGTCACGTTTTGCTGACCGGTGAATCCCTCAGACACCAAATACTATTCCGCAGGCATTGGTTCACATTCAAAATTTCCCTTTCCTCTGTCTGCTTAACTTTTGCTATGCCCCCCCCCCCCCCCCCTAAAAAAAAAAAAAACAAAACAAAACAAAAAACAAAACATTGACTGTGACATTTTAGCAGAGCAAGTGGAATAAAAGAGCTGTTATGCATCACTGCAAATCTCACCAAATGCGAAGTGAAGCTTTCTTGCTTTTGCCACTCAGCCCCTTTTCGAAGTACAATCGTGGTCATGATCATTTTCTTGGCGGGGTGAGGAACATTTGGAACAGGCAAAGAACGAATACGGCCAAACACACAAAATCCGCTCACAAGTGGGTGAGGCTTGTTCATTCTTTTGCCTAATTTCGGACCACATGTTCCCGAAGAACGGTTCAAATGCCAAATTCTGGCGGAACGGAAGTGGAACGTCAAGACGAGCGAGCCGCATCAGAAGGGCGCACACGGAAACCGGCGTGCAGCGAAAGGACGCCGCGGCCACTCACCCCCGGAAGAATCTTCATGTTGTGAAGAGCGTTCTGTGCCTCCAAGGCTGACTTGCGAGTGTAATACGTGATGAAACAGCATCCTGCCACGACAACACACCAAACACACGCACGGGCTCAACAAATGGCAAGTCGATGACGCCGTACGCTCCAAAGCGTCTGATTGCGCGGGGGCTGTTGATTTGCTCCGCTGCGGACTGCGAGCGGCTTGGACAACGGGAGGCTTATTTCAAACAGTTACCTCGAGAACAATACAAACGAGGCCGGTGAACTCAATCGCTGCGCCTCATTTTCGAGCATTTTGAGCGAGAATCGAGGGGTCGCTGCTTTTAAATGGCCACTTTTAAAGCCCCGGGACTGACAACAAAGACAATTACGGAGTCATTGAGACAAAAATCCGGCAATGCGACGCCCTCTCGGGCGAGATGCTGCGTGCCTTCACATCGAGTCGTCGGAGCGCTTCGCACGGATAATGAATGCCGCGAGCAACTTTGTCCTCCAGGATCGGTTTCAGTTTCTATCGCAACAAGATTTTCATCTATTGGAGGGTGGATCCGGAAGCAGCCCCCGGTGGTGAACGGGGCTTCACTGTCCCATGAGTCGGACGAGTTAGATGGACCTCTTTGCCCGCATGGAAAGTGCCGTCACGGAGCGCCTTTGTCGCGACTCACCTTTGCTCTGGGGCGGGTTCTGGCTGCGGTCCCTGAGAACGTTGATCTCGTAGACGGCGCCGTACGGCTCAAAGAGCTCCCGCAGCTGCTCCTCGGACCACGAGCGCGGGATCTGGCCCACGAACATCTTGATGGCGTCCACGTCGGGTTGGTCGGGGTGGTCCAGGGACCCGTTCATCTTTTTGCCACTGCAAAGACACACAAGACCCTGAGTACTACAAATCATTCCTTCATCAAGCGACACGATCTACGCCGGCGACGTCGCTGTACTTCGTTGAATACACGACAAGCACGAGATATTTCATGCACAAACTGCTCAATTTGAATGGTTTTGGTAAATCATCGTTCACTTTGAATTGGATGGCGGCGACGCGCTTCCAAAAAAAAAAAAAAAAAAAAAAAGACGGAGAAAGCTGAGGCGTGCTCATCAAACACCCGCTTGGAACGTCTCCGGGGTGAACGGGCTAACCGCCGTTCCCAGGTAGCCACCCCGAATTGCTCAGTCATTCCCAAGCCAAAATTCGTTGAGTTTCACCTCTTTGCAAACAACCGCGTGGGACGTTTCGGGACAATGTTCCTCGACGCACATTTGCAAGCAACTGAGGGATTTCATCATCCGCGGTCCAAAATATCATCCGAAGGTTCCAACAATCAGCCAAAAATCGATGCTGCATCCACAGGTGCAACTTTCAACCGCGCATCAAAAAAGACGTTCATCAGCAAGAGCCAGAAAACGCCACCGGCGATCCCGAGCTCGTCGAAGACAGACCGATGCAAGGCGGAAAATTGTTCTGTGGTCTGACGAGTCCGCATTTCAAATTGTTTTGGGAAATTGCGGACGCGTGTCCTTCGGGCCCAAGAGGAAAAGAACCGTTTTGGACCCAAAGTTCAAAGGCCAGCATCTCTGATGGTTAAGGGGCTGCCGCAGTGCCAACGGCACGGCTAACTTTGGCATCTGCCAAAGCGTCAGTCACGCTGAAAGGTCCGTCCGGGTTTTGGAGCGACAGATGCTGCCATGCAAGCAAAGTCTTTTTTCAAACCAAATGCCAAAGCACATTCTTGCTCGTGACAAGAGCGCGGGTAGTCGACTGGCCTGCCTGCAGTCCTGACCCGTCTCCCATTGAAAATGTGCGTCGGGCGAGGAAGCGTCAAACGCCAGAACGGATGAAGCTGTACATCGATCAAGAATGGAAAAGAATTCCACCGACAAAGCTTCCACAATTCCTGTCCTCACTCGGTTCCGAAACATGATTGAATGTTGCTCAAATAAAAGGTGACATAACACAGCGGGCAGCATGACCCTGTCCCGGCTAGAATGGATCCATTTCAGCATGAAATATCTGGTCTTTGTCGTCTCGTCAATTAAAGAGAGGTTGAACGGGATTTGCAAACCATCGGCCCAACTTTGTTGGAAGCGGGTTTGGAACACCGACTTGAATGACGCAGTGTTGAACTCAAGCAAAATTATGTTTGTTTTTTTTTGGGGGGGGTCCTAAAAAATACAATAAAATACAATACATGATTATTTATATGGCTCTTTCACAACAGCTGAAGCTGAAACGAAATAGCACCCGGGAGATACAAACCAGACGGGCAATTGTACTGTTGCCGTGAGCTCACAAGCATCGCCGCCTTCCCCTTCTCGAACGCACGCACCACCGTGGAAGTGACCCAAAAGCTCCAAATGACTTCCTCTCCTTTCGAGCCCGTTCGCCGCAGTGCACAAGAGCAGCAGCCCCGTGTTCCAATAACAGTCCCGAATGAACGTGTCATACTGACGCCTGCGCACTTTCGAAAAGTTGACACGGGAATAATATCTCTGTGTTGAAAATCGCTACTTGTGGAATCGCTTTTGAAAGGTTTGCTTATTCGCTCTCACCTCACAAGTAAGGAGCTTGTTTCATATTCTCCTGAATTCGTAATGGCAACAATGCGGGCTCCTCCGCCATTCGGGTCAGAGTCATCCACCAAGGTCGGATGGAGGCAAATTGACTCTTGTTGGTGTTTGAAGAAAGATGACAATCAACACAGACAACCAGAAATCCTCTTTGGCTCGGTCAGGGTGTGGGTTTAATAAAACCCACAACAGCAAATACTCTTAGCTGTTTTCCAGAAGTGAAGGAGCCTTCTGGATTCAAAGGTAAACACCAAGAACAGTGCCGCTGCCTCCCTTGGAATTGTGCAGATGACCGCGAGCCGGATCATCGCTGACAATGCACGCAGACAACCACAAATCTTGTTTGGTGAGATCATGTCCGTCAGGGAAGAACTTCCCAAACCCCCGACCCCAAACAAAAGACGACGTTGGGATTGAGTCCAGGTGCAAAGTTGCGTCACGCAGGTTGCCACCTTTTTACAGCCACAAGTCTTCCTCTTCCTCCTTGATAATCTTCAACAATTTCAACATGATGTCAACTTTGGCCAATACATTAAAGGCGCAAACTAAACTCGCGGTTGTGCGTGTACATGGCAACACGAACGGCAAAGCACCTCAATTCCAGCAGTCTAAGTCCAAGAAAGGAGAAAGGTGACTCACACAGGACTCGGGTTCAAAGAGCAATGATCCACCATCATCTCTGGGAGAAAATCCAGCTTAAAAGACGCCATGGTGGCTTTCGGCGAAAGCAAAAAATCGACACAAACAAGGACGAGCCGCCAAAGTCAACAAACGCGCTGCTCTGTGAGAAGTCAACAGCAAGCGGATCCACACATGGACAAACTGGCCGGCGGGGGACCGCGGTCAGAACACGGGGCCGAGGAAACGCCGGCCAAACGGAGGACGACACCACGGGCAGCGAAAAGGCCTATGGAGGAAGCGGGGATGCTGGCGGGATGACGGGGGGGGGGGGGGGGGGGGGGGGGGGGGGGGGGGGGGGGGGGGGGGGGGGGGTCAGAGGGCGTGATGGCCACAATCAAAATGCTGATGACCCACGGCCTTTGTGAGCGTTTCCCCGAGGCCAGCAGATCTGGCTGCAGCGTCAGATAAACAGCGTGTCAGATTGATGGCGATAAGGCCCAGTGGGCAGCGGGAATGAAAAGAGGGAGTCAATGCAGCCACGCAGCCGGCGCGTAATCCCCGGCAGTCCCGGCGGCCCCGCCGGCCAACAATTAAGTTCCGGCTACAGCGGAGAAGGACGGGGAAGGCTGCGAAGTGCTGTCCGTGTACGTGTCCTGATTCGTTTGTGGGTGTGACGAGTGTTCACAAAGGGACGGACAGCAGACGTTCTGGGACGCTAACTGCCATCTTTGCGTCCGCACGCACGCACGCACACACACAAGATGGAGTCAAACCTGCAACTCCTTTTCACGTCTTCCATAAGAGCAAAGACACGCCTCCATCTATTTTCTTATGTCGGCTCAACATCTTAAACAGGGAAGCGCAGACCACGCTCGCCAAAGCCACTTTGTCCAGCTCTTCCGTGGGGACGTTGCCAGGCCAGCCCGGAGACGCTCTCTCTCCATTCTCATCCCATTCGGCCACCAACCACCCCGGGGAGGGCTTGATTTTACCAATAGAAGCACATTGTGTGCAAAAAGCAGAGACCCAAGCACACCAAAGTGGACCCCCTCGCCACCGCGGCTGCGCCAAGAAATTCTGTCCTTCGGAGTTACAAAGAGAGGTGCGCCTGTGGCGGGGTTTTGACTTTCTGGACCTGGATTTGCCACCTCTGGTGATGAAGAGTCACTCATCAGTGACAAATGACAGTCTCGGTTGAGTCCAGCCCTCACGAGAATCCCAATTACTCAGAGCAACGCAGACCAAACTCTGACACCGGTCATATAGCGCTGGTTAGAATTGCAATTTCAAGTGTTAATTAACAAAGGGACTCGTGTGTGTTGACCTGACATCATCACTGCTAAAGTCACATTTTAACGAGAACGAAACACAACAAATTCAACAAACGAGTTGCCTCGATTCAACCTTGGCGGATTACCGGGGACGTGAATAACTGAGAGTCAAAAGAAAGCACGTTTTTCGGGAGCGCATTGGATGTTCTTGATGATATTGTGAGAGCAAATTAAAAAAACAACTTTGGCAACTATGTCGGGCTAACGATTTGAATTGAGTAGCATATCCATCACTCTACGGTAGAACCTCAAAAACAGGCCGGCACACTTTTCTCATCACAAACAAGTTCTGCGATTGGCTGACAACCAGTTCAGGGTGTACCCCAACTACTGGCCGAAGACAGCTGGGACAGGCTTTGGCACGCCTGCAACCCTCGTGAGGAAAAGCAGATTAGAAAGTGGATGGACGAATTTTAGCTCATTCACATTTCTGTAAGTGTTCATATTATTGGTAATATATTTATTTAGAAGTAACCAGTTATTTAACGAAATACAGCTTATGGAAAATTTGCTTCAACTAGTTTGGTTTACCCATGTTGTTTTATTCTTCAATAAGACGTATATTTGACAAATAAACCCAAGACAAGAAAGAGATAACATAAGATCGTAATTAGCAATTAACAGTGTGATGTCTGCGGAAATGCCATTGATCGTAAACTTGCCACATATTTTATTAAGGACAGTCCAAAAACACGAATGGCTCTCTGTTATCGTGCCAAGGGGCAATAAAGTTTGCAAGTTTGAACACTCTCGCCACTCCCGCGTTAGTAGCTGACATCACGTGCGCCCTCTTTTCGGATATAAATAGTGACCAAAACATAATTTATTAATAGTGAGCAGAAGTGTTCTCACTTGACACCAGCCTCTCGCCACCAACGCCACACACCGTGTACTCGTCGCAGTGTTGTCACAGCGTTAGCGTGGGCCAACCGAGACCGACAAGTTTTTGACAGTCAGCTGCCAGGTGCGCGCGCACACGCTGCTTCGGCTCGCCTCGGCAAGGCGAGCTGGTTAGCATGCTAGCTCCCAACAAGCCTTTCTCTCAACTTGAAATGAGCAACTTACCCGTCTTTTACGCCACAGTTTATTTGACTGGCTTTGGCTGAGACCAGGGTGCCGTGTTGGACGTTGGCCGGCAAATGTAATGTTGTGTTGTGATGTACACTTTGAAATCGACAAGTTTAAACGGCGAGTGATCCCAACTTCCCAGATTGTGACAGCTAGCCGTTACTGTGTAAAAATGGCAGGCACTCGCCCCAGCTCGGGCCACTTCCATTGCACCTGTCCAACGGGGGTGGTTCCGACGGCTGCGCCGCAATTTCAGACATTTTCATGAATTCTTGATCCGTTCATTTATTTTAAGAACGGTAATGTATTTAAAACGCATACTTCAGATGCGTCGTAATGAGAAGTCAGAGCTTTGAGAGACCGAGATGGTAGTAGAATATTTCCTTCGTGGAAGTGGCAGGTGGTGCGGTCCGCTGAGAGGCACCACGCGGGACAGATGTTTTGCTATAATTTTTTTTCTCCGATATGTAACATTTTTAAAACTATACCGTCCCTTAAACTATCCAGTAATTTATGATCCATTTCAAGCATCAAGTAGTTAAAACAAATACAAATTAATTGTAAAATAAATAAATAATAAAAGGAAATCGAGATATGTATTTGTCATAATGCACGGTAAAAACACCGAGCAGGATATTTTTACTTTGCTATTCTATCGCCACTTTTTCAAAGAGGTTGAAATAGTTTTTAAAAGCAATTTTAAGATAAATACTGAATGGGGAAAAGGAGATAGGCAATGTGCGTAAGAACATTTTAAAAACAACCTCCCCCCCCCCCCCCCCCCCCCCCCCAAAAAAAAAAAAAAGAGGTTTTTTTTT
>CAAKHF010016203.1:14389-26889 GCA_901007745.1 Hippocampus kuda
GGGGGCAGTGGTGTTGAATCATCATGTTTGCTCAATCTCATACTTGCGCCAAATTTTTATTTGCGTTTTTTTTTTTTTTTTTAATAATGTATTTTTTTTTGTTTTGAGGATGGGGCAAGCACATTCTTATTTTTCTTTGAAGTGTGTATTGGAGGTTCATCAGTATTTTTTGTAGATTTTGAGGGGTTTACAAAAATTTAAAATGACATTTTTGTCATACTTCTGGTTGGGAGTTGCGTGGTCCTGTTGGCCCCTCCAGTCGAACTGATGAAAAATTGTGGCCCTCTCAATCATTTCAATTGCCCACCCACATATTCCCCAAAAGAGGCGATGCGAGATTACCAAATATTTGCATTTTCGTCATTGCATGACAGGGAAGTCTGATGACGCAGCTCCACAAGGTCAGTTTCCGTACAAACGTAATGCGTGCGATGAAAGCCACACCCTGGCGCCCCCAACATCGTGGTAGAAGTGTTTCTTTCCACCATTGTACTAAATGGACACAATGTATCCAAAAACAAGCGCCCATCTGGCAGGTGTTGGCCTCCACTGCTGAGCTGGCAGTAGCCTTGGAGGGAGTAGACGGGAATGTTAGTATCTGAGCTCACAGGGAAATACTGGGGGGGTTATGTAGGGGGTTTTTTTGTATTGTTGAGAGAGACAGAGAGAAAGAGAGAGAGAGAGAGAGATCAATATTCCAGAGTCCATCACGCACTCAGACATTTTTTTTGCTTTGCACCCGCTCTCCCCACAAACCATTTGCAAATCAACAGGCTCGGAATGACCCCTGGAAAAAAGGAGTTAATAGCTAACTTTATCTTTCTTTTTCTTTTTTTTCTTTTTTTTTTTTAACACAGCCAAGTGTTGTCTCTCCAAATCAATACATGATGCACAAATCTCCCACGGCTCCACGTTCTTTCTCCTCTGCGCCTGAGAGCGAGCCCCCTTCAGACCACCTGCTCCGCCTTTTTTGAAGGCCACAACCTGGAAAAAACAAGTGTGGCTAAATAATTTCTGTCATATATATATATATATATATATATATATATATATATATATATATATATATATATATATATATATATATATATATAATGTTTTACATTTTGTATTGAACCGTAGCTGCATTGCAACACAACCATAAGCTGTCTGCATAGCTTAGCATAGCTAACAGCTGATTTTGAAAGACACAAAAATGAAAATGACATACATTATTTCAAACATTAAAGTTTCGACTGAGAACACCGTAAATTGTCTCCGGTTGTCATATTAAGCGCGGATGGTTGCTCGTCTATGTGTGCCCTGCGATTGGCTGGCAACCAGTTCAGGGCGTCTCCCGCCTCCAGCCCGAAGACAGCTGGGATAGGCTCCAGCGTGCCCGCGTCCCTCGCAAGAATAAGCGGTTTAGAAAATGGATGACTTGAAGTTTGGACTTAACGCGTTCAGAATTATCCTCCTAGTTGGAGGTGGTGTGCAACTCGATCGTGTCGTACGTCGAGGTGCCTCACACTTGAGGAGGGGTGTGAAGACTTATCCACTGTATCTTAACTTAATTGCTGTACAAAGAAACACTAAGTAAGCCATGTTGGGTTATTTAGAAAAGGTTCACTTTCTTATCACTTTTTCTCTCTTATCAGTGTTTATGCTAATAGGCTGGTCCTGTTTTCACTTTTTTTTTTTTTTGCTTGTTTCCTTGATTCAAAAATCATTTAATGACAACATTTTTAGGGTGACTTCGTATGTATCCCAGTATGTCTATCTGGAATTTGTTTTTAATTAAAGGTGATAGAATCATCAGTCACATAGCATGATTGCTTTAGTCGTTATTCAATATTTTTATCCATGTTTCACTTTGTGTGCTGTTGTATTATTTTTATTTTAAGTGTCCTGTAAAGCGCTTGGTCACAGCTGCAGCTGTTGTGAAATCGCTGTTTAGATAAAGATGTATTTTATGTTTATATAAGTGGTGAAATATATACTGCTATGTGTACATTTCATTGACTGAATATGCGCTAGAATACTGTCCGTATTTGTTCAGAATCAGCTACTTATCACAGATAACTAACCTGACTTTCTTCTCATCCACGCCTGTGGCGCCACAGTGCTTAACATAGTTGGATGCAGAGCGTCTATTGCCTCATAGAGTGGGTTGTTCCACTTGCACAAAACCGGACGGTCTTTGGATAAATGCTTGGCTTTATCCCACCCATCGGGCGCTTAGCATCTCTGGAGGCCTATGGGCCACTGGGCTGGCCCGGATGCTCGACTTTTGCGTGATGAGTGGAAGATGTGTCAGATTTAAAAAAAAGTTGGTTTGGAGCCCTGCAATGTCTGTCAAATTTTCAAAACTTCTCCGCATTTGGTCTTCCCGCCCCTATAAGCATATAATATAAAGGAAGAAGAAAACTGTGAAAAAGTGGAGACAATTGTGGCTTGTAAGTGGGATATGTTTCCCTTATCTGTCAAATTGTGTAGCACGGCACAAGTTGAAGGCCACATCCTGGGAAAGAAGCATCTGGGCGCAGCGTGTTGTTGCTGCGCTTGCGACGGGTGGTGGAAAAATCAGCTGAATGTTTGCTTTCATTCCTCCTCTGTGCATCCAAGACACTGGCTCGATATTTGGCTGATAGCGCAAGACCTTGTAGCGAAGCAACACAGCCACTGTTCTGTAGATAAAGCAGCCACAGCTGACTTTGGGAGAGAGGAGCACCCATTTAGGTGGAAAACAAGCCCACGCACCCCCTCGCACCTCCCCGTCATCAGATAGTCGCCGCTAATCTCCCGAGGTCGACCCGGCCGTCGGGATCTGGAGACGGATGACGTGAGGCTCGTGATAGGCTGACTCCAGAGAAGGGATAGAGAACAGGAACCTGGGCGACGGACGCACAGGGGTGGGGTTTTTTTTGGGGGCGGGGGGTCAGTCAGGGAGTTGTTGGGAGGTGGGAAAGGTTTCCTGATGAGAAAAGAGACACCTCTCTGCTGGAGATTGTTGCACGGCTGACAATGTTTGCTTAACACCAACCCCGTGGGGGTGTCGGTGGACTTGTTGGCCTTGATTTGGGGTCGGGGGCTGGTAACAATCGAAATCGCAACTTTTTCTTTTTTGACATTGGTCCACCAC
Organism: Hippocampus kuda; assembly: GCA_901007745.1. Lineage (NCBI taxonomy): Eukaryota > Metazoa > Chordata > Actinopteri > Syngnathiformes > Syngnathidae > Hippocampus > Hippocampus kuda. Next base: position 17,511 of record CAAKHF010016203.1, read on the forward strand.
CAAGTTATGCAGGTTAAAAAAATAATAATAATTAAATGCCATGGAAAAATACATCCTGGGGTCACCCTTTGTCAACAATTTTAACATTCTTGACCACTATGTATTTTTGAAAAGGAACGAAAGCATACCGTATGCATAAAAATGGGAAACACTATTTTACACGGAAGCACACAAGAGAGAAAATATTAACATTTTGCCACGAAAAGATCATATTAATGGGAAACAGTTGGACACGCCGGGTTGTAAAAACTAGTCGACGTTTCAAGTTTGGCATGTTCTGTTTGAGAAGGAGGCAGAGCTACTTGCTGCTCCATGTGCGCAGTGAATGAAATTTGCATATTGTTGATTTCGCTTTCTGAATTTGTACCTCTGGTTTGTGCAAGAGAGAGAATCGGGAAAGGCTCAAAAGCAGGATTTAACAATCGATTTGGAAGGAGAAAGGGCAAGTTTGGCAAGGGCCCGTGCGGAGGTCTGTGATTATTTGGCAACAGTCGCCATGCGGAACGTGCCACCGCAGTGGGCCCAGAAGCAGGACAGATTTCCCGTTTGGCCAAGTTGTGCCAGCCTTACATCTGGCTGCCCCTGCGACAAACAAAAGTGAGTCAGGGGTATTTGGATTGGTCGTCGACTGGTTAACGCGTCTGTGCAGAGCTGCGGGGTTCGATTCCGGCTCCAGTCTTCCTGTATGGAGTTTGTATGTTCTCCTCGTGCCTGCGTGGCTTTTCTCCGGGTACTTTGATTTCAAAAACATGCATGGCAGGTCGATTGAATGCTCTAAATTGTCCCTCGGTGTGATTGTGAGCATGGATGGTCGTTCACCTCTGTGTGCCCTGTGATTGGCCAGCACCCGGTTCAGGGTGTCCCCAGCCTACTGCCCAAAGACGGCTGGGATAGGCTCCAGCACGCCCCTCGACCCTTGTGAGCATACACCGATCAGAAAAGGGATGGATGTGAATTGGAATGTTCAGTCCACATGTGCAATTGCAAACGATTCCCTATTTACGAGATTGTAAAAAATGATCACGGGAGTGTAATGAAAACACTCAGTGGCATCATCGTTGACGAGTCGAATTGAATCATATTCGTGTTGATTGACATGGTCTATGTTGGCATGAAAAGACATTATAAAATGGACACGTCCTATTTTAACATGAAAAAGCCGTGTTCCTCCGTTACAAACACTTGTGATGACCTAAAAAATGGATGTTGCCCCCATGAAACTGCCACATTCCCACGTACACACACAAAATTTTGACGACTCAATGGCCAGCACCGATTTTGACCCCGAAACACAGTGTTCCCCTTTGCGAAAACTCACTCTTTTGACATGGAAACACCACATTTTAATCTTTATCTCTTATTTTGCCACAAGAAGACAAAGTTTTTGGGAAAAGCCTCTCATCTCTCGTTTCTTCGTTTCCCATTGAACGAGGTTTTGGAGAAAGTGCTGTGAAATTCCAAAGGAAAGTCCATCTTGTTGACTTAAAAAGCAGCCAGTCGATGAAGTATTGATGGCGTGCCGATAAGATGTTTGCTATTTTTTCGTTCCTCTGCCAAACGGCTGGCCACACTGCTCATCAGCTGTATGTGATTACGTTGATATTTTTGCATTTGTGAAGGATCTCGTAAATTCTCAGGGCAACCCCAGCGTGACTTTGGTTGTGTTCGTGCCATGGCGTGTAAATGCATGAATAGAGTTTGCTTTTGCACTGTCGCGCTGAACTTTATTTTCACTCCGACTCGCCTTTTGATTGACTTGCTTCCCCTCGCGTTGTAAATGATTCATGAGAGTTGCGCCCTTTTATTTGACTTCAACGGGACTCGATGGCAAAAACACGACTTTATAGAGCACGACTTTTCTGTTCATTCAAGTTGCTGCAAAAAGTAAAAAAAAAAAAAAAAAAAGACTGATTTAGGATGTTGGTAGTTGCACTCTTATTGTTAGTATTCGTACTATTATCATTACATTTGGGTAAATATTTGATGTATTGAATGGAATATATTACTTATATGTAATTGGAAAACTTATTGAAAAACATGCTTCATTAATCTGTTTCATATTTTAGCATTCAGTGGTCTAATGATTAAATTGAATTGAAGATTAATATTTAATCAGGCAGTGTTTCAATATTTTAACATTATTAAAAAAATTAATGAATTGCATTGAATTATATTGAATTGATGTAATGTATATTATATTTGTATTTAATGGGAAGTAGGGATATTTAATCTGACAGTGTTTGTTTTATGTTTTCACTATGAATTTATAAGGTGTGTAAATATTTTAGAGAAATATTAAAGACATTATCTATTCATCCATCCATTTTCTAACCGGTATGTGCAAAGACCATACTAAATAAATTAAGAAAATATTAAATGCATTGGATTTAAAAAAATGGAAAAAAAATTAAGATTTTTTTCCTAAACAAAAAGGTCTTAAAGCAGATGAAATTAAAATAGATGAAAATAAGAAAATATTTTTCAATGTTGTCAATCAAAGCTATTACGTTTTCTTCTTGATTCACCCAATATACATCTCTCTCTCTCTCTCTATTTTGTAACCAATAATTGAGTTATTTTACTGTTTTTTTTAAGTGAATACTCAGTGATCCAACTATTTACAGTGTATATTCCTTAGAAAGTTTGTGTACACTGAAAAAACACACAACAGTCATTTAAGTTGGAACAACATTAAAATGTAAATAATTAACATGTCTGGCAACAAAACGAGCATTTGGTGTGCTCCAAAACAATTTGCGGAGTTGTTTTTACTTCCGTCTTTAAATGGGGTTACAATATAACGGACAGTTGTGTCAACTTTTATTTCTTTGTTGAAAATGCGAGAAAGACAACTTTCACATTAGCAAAACTCAAAATATATGTTCTTCAATTGCCCAATTTAAAATTTTAATGTTTTGTTCCTTTAAAAGTTGGATTTCACCCAATTATATTTTTTATTTTATTTATTTACTCTTTTTCTTCCTTTCCTCGTGTCAACACTCTTCGCCCTTCCTAGAGTGTTGTACCCACAATGCACCTACCCATCCACCTGTTTGCACACGTCATGGCTACGCTTGTGCTGCGTCTTCGCCAGTACCATAGCGAGCCGGCCTATCAATATTCCTCTGTGTCAATAAATCGGCAGTGGATAGTCGCTTGTTTAACGTAAGCACCTTATCAATTTTTACAAGACGACTGGCATCCGTTAGGCTGGCGTGTTTCCCCTCCACGCCGGCTACCGCGCATCCTAATCCCGCGAGGGATTTATCAAGGTGGCATCCGCTACAGCAGATAGGAGAGCGACAACACTTATCTCCTCATATTCTCTTATCAAAAAACTATTAATGTGCAGAAAAACACATTGGCACACTTTTTTTTTCCTTCCTGGCCAAGCGCTCGTCCCTCAGTCTGCTCAGATTTATTTGCCCTGCACACACACACACACAAAATCATCCACACGCGCACATGTCTGGAAATGTCTGTCCTGATGTCATTCGTGAAGTGCCATTGGACAAAAATAGCTGAAAAGCACAAGGAGGGTTTGCGGCTAACATGGCAACCCCATTTTCACTGCCCAGGTTGTCATGAAGGTTGTCCTGACCTGCTGATCTATGATTTTGTTCTCCTTGTATTTATTGATTTGTGCATATTTGAGTTCTAACCAGCAATTGATTTGCCTTTGCCTTTTACACGGAACAAGGGCTGAAGAAATAACCAAGTTCAAATCCACGTCACGTGCTAGTAGAACGCAATTTTCAAATCGCAAAGGTTGCAAATTTTGACAAAAACCACTCGAGGGCTACTTTGAGTGTTTCCTCCTGCAATACACTTGATTCAAATGATCAAGTTTACTTTTAGGCCCTTGAAGAACTCGCTCTTGAGCTGATTGTTTGAATCAGGTGTGATGGAGGTGGCAAAATTCTACAACATACAGGAAAGTGGCCCTCGAGGACCGGCATTTGAGCCCCCCTTTTTTATGTTTCGTTTTATTTGTATACAATTCACAGTTTTTTGTTGTTGTTTTTTTGTTGAAAAATGGAACAAAGACATTTGTTGTGGGATTTCAAGGCGTCTGGAACCCATCTAAGCCATTTCCATTCATTTTAATGGGAAAATGTGCTTTGACATCTTGACTGAATTGCGTTACAAGTCTGGATAAAGAACGACTTCAAGTTGTTTGTCAAGGTACAACTGTGCCTTGTTACTTCCCAACGCTGCAGGTCTTGAGTGGGACTGCAAAAAATATATATATATAGCTCTTCATTTTTTTTTCCCTTTGGATTCCCTTAAAGAAAAAAAAAAAGGCAAGCATATTTTGTGACATTCTACTCTGCTGGCACGCCGAGCTGAGGTTGGGTCAGGTGACCGCAGCATGCCTGACGAGTGTTTGCGATGCAGAAAACAAAAAAAGTGGGGGTTGTGGGGCTTGCAGGTGCTTCGGGGGCACAGCGTCTCGGGCCCACGTTAAACATTAACGCCGCCATATAACGCTGTTACTCATTACCACCTGCTGCTCTTGAGACTCCCTCTGACCTTAGTCACAGGTAGGAATCCCGCCAGGTATGTGTGTGTAAGTACGTGCGTGTGTGCGTGTGTGTGCGTGTGTGTGGGAGAGTGTGTGTGTTTGTGGGACACTCCTATAATGAGCCTAGTTGGAACGCGGCCTTCTATAGATCATAACTTCCTCCTCCTCCTCCTCCTCTCCCATGCAGACTTTCAACATCCTTGGAGATGACCTTCATCCTCCAGGCTGTAAAATGCTGAGGATGCTTGCCACACATGCACTTGTATTTGCTTACAGTCCAGCTGAGCTCAAAGGTGAGGAGACGCACGCGGTGTTATTCACAGGAGGCTCACGGCACGAAAACAGTTTCAGTATGAAGAGGGACCTCAAAAGTACAGTGGGGGAGGGGGGACAAAATCTGCACATAATTGACGCCTATGATAAATGCATTGGTGTGGAAAAAAAAATGATATTTTTCCCCTTCCCGAAAATGATTGAAAAAGAAATTATCCCCCCCCCAAAAGATGACAGACTTCCAATGGGTTATGCCTCACCACCACCACCAAAAAAAAAAAAAAAGTCAATGTTTTTTTATTCCACTGGTGCCAACGGGAGTATGAGGAAATTGGGTCAAATCAAAGTACAAGTCCTGGAACTAGTTAGGAAGACGGCTGACTTCCTGTTCAATGTCAGGCATCCCAAATTCATGTCAGTCACTCAAACTGGCATCAAGGGCTGCTTTTGGGCCACTTTTTCTTTTCGCCCTTATACAATGCTCAGGAATGTTATACCGCTTCTCACATGAAAAAGATGAGTTCAGTTGCTGTTACGTCAGCTTGCGACAATCAAGTTCTTGCCATTGTTTGCCGTCGCCGCCGCTGCTGCTATTATCACTTGCATGCATAACAGCAGACAATTGAGGCGCACACGCAGGCAGCGAGGTTGTGTTGGAGCAGATCTGTAAACATGGAGACCACGGTCCAAAGCTTCCGACCGAAGTCTACCAAAACAAAAGGATGAGGAGAACCGCGTTCAACTTTGCAATTAGCAAGAATAAAGTCAGAAGAGAATAGAGTGGAAAAAAAGTAAGGTCTGAGAAAAGGCCATGCGCAATCACAAGAGTAAAATTGTAATATGTAAAAAAATCAATCAATCAATCTGTTATCAAGGATAAAGTTGAAATACAATAGGGATGTTCACACGGCACACATTAATGAGATTAAAGTGGTAGATTTTATGTTTCTCAAATTTAGAATCAAAATTTTGATTGTTGCAGTATTTTGCGAGGTTGTTCTCATTTTAAGTTTTAAAATGTGGATAAAAAGTTCTTGAATAGAAGGACATTACCAGGAAAAAAAGTTTTTCAAAGTAATCTTGGAATAAAGAGTTGCAATTGAGCCAGAACCAAATCTTACACCATTTCTGAATACATGGTTTTGGTTAATGAGCCCTAACTGGTAATGAACTAGTAATATTTTATTTATTCTATTTTATTTAGCAGTGATATCGATTTATTATTTTATTAGTCATATATTTTCATTATTACAAATACTGTAGCATTATGTATTATATTATAATATTGTTATTGTGCGTGCGTGCGCGTGTGCGTGTGCGTGTGTGTGTGTGTGTGTGTGTGTGTGTATGTATATACCCGGAGAAAACCCACGCAGCCACGGGGAGAACATGCAAACTCCACATAAGAAGGACGGAGCTACATTTGAACCCTGCACTTCTGCACTGTGAGGCATTCATGTTAACCAGTCAACCAGTGTGCCGACACACAATTCCATTCCCCCAAAAAAGTGTACGTATGAATGTGTATAGTATACACACACATGTATATACTGTATATGCAGAGATGGAGCATTCAAATCCGGCTCCGTCCTACCTATGTGGAGTTTGCATGTTTTCCCCGTGCCTGCGTGGGTTTTCTCCGGGTACTCCGGTTTCATCCCACATTCCAAAAACATGCGTGGCAGGTTAATGGAACATTCTAAATTGTCTCTAATCGCAAGTGTGAGCACGAATGAATGATTGTCTATTGGCTGGCAACCAGTTGAGTGTCCCCTGCCTACTGCCCGAAGACAGCTGGGATAGACTCCAGCACGCCCACGACCCTGGTGAGGATAAGCGGATCAGAAAATGGATGGATGAATGGAATTGTGTGTCCAAAATATGAAACTAATGTGAATTGGAACCTAATTTTGGCGGATCATTACAGACCGACTCAGCATAAAAGCAGGCAGTCTTTCCTATTTCCCAACTGCCTTGAACGCAACATCCTCATGTTAATCCCACTTGTGCAACTTTTTCATTCTTGTCACAAAAATCAGTGTGGACGTGACTTTACCTCACTGACGGGAGTAGACAAAAATGGCATCTTTTGTACCGGTCTCCAAAAAATTTTAATGTTGTGCTACGTGCTGCTGATATGTCCGTTGCGGTCTGTGTGTGTTACATGGCCTTGTAAAGTCAACACACGCGCACATGCACACACACACACATACACGACAGGCTGGTACCGGGACATTTTTGAGTCTGTGTCAGTCTATTCTATTCCCAGCATGGGCAAACATGCCGTCAAGTTATTGGTATGGTACACACAGTCAGAGGGTGTAGACGAGGTCAAGCATCATTGGAGCAGGTAGAATGCCTATCGAACATATATCCTTCCATCCATCCATGCTCTGATCCACTTTATCCTCAAAAGGGTTGTGAGCATGCTCGAGCCTATCCTGGCTGATTTTGGGCAGCAGCCAGGGTACATATACCCTGAACTGGTTGCCAGCCAATCGCAGGGCACGCATAAGACGAACAACCATTCGCGCTCACAATCACATCCAGTAGTAGTGGCAGCAGCACAGTTGTCAACTGGTTAGCGCGTCGGCCTCACAGTGCAGCGGTACAGGGTTCGATTCCAGTCCCCTGGCCTTCCTGTTTGGAGTTTGCTTTGTTCTCCCCGTGCCTGTGTGGATTTTCTCTGGGTAAATTCCAAAAATTTGCATGGTAGATTAATTGAATCCTCTAAATTGTCGCTGGGTTTGATTGTGAGCGCTAACTTGGAGTCCAAGGCTGCTTTGTGTCAGGGTGAAGCTCTCGCCGGCAGCCGACTGAGGAGGAAGTCACACGGCGTCAGTGACCTTCTCTTCTCAGACAAAACAAGCCACACAACATCCACGATGGAAACACTGGCATGGAAACAAGAACACACACACACACACACACACACACGCGCGCGCGCGCACGCACAAACGCACGCACACACATGGATATGTATCCGTCTACTCTGTGTGGGACCCTTGGACTTCTTTTTACTTTTTAAATGTCCTCCAAGAGGACAACTTCATAATCCTCATGCCAAGACTCATTCATACGATTACCACCACCACAGTATGTCGTCTTCTACTATTGCTGCTACTAATAGGGGTGTTCACACAGCAATTTTTACTCCGGTTGTAGCACTGAGGCTGCCCCCGTAGAGCGTTCACACGTACAAAGTTATACCGGTGTAGCCCCTGAAAACAGCTTAAACCGGAACAAATTTAACCCTGCTCAGGAGGTGGTTTAAAAATTTACTCCGGAGTAAATGCTAGTTTGCAGGGCGGCACCGATATAAAATTGGATGTGTGAACCCGACAGGGGTATACTCGCTACGACGCGTGAGAATCATTGATTGCATACGGGTATTGAATGCGTTGTTTTCGTGCTCTGTTGGACTCCCGTCATCTTTCCTTTCTCTTTCTCTCATCCTTTGTATATTTGTATATCTATATCTTTAAACCCATGTCATAAAAAGATGACTTTGAAAAAAGAAATCGTCCCTGCATTTTAAGCACCGCCCGCTTGAATGATGTTGTTCACCAAAACAGGAGCACCTACCAGGCTGGTATTCCAATTGACCGGCTCAGCAGTACTTTGCCGCCACCAGAGCGTGAGTGCGTGAACGCATGAATCATGGAACCACGATGAGCGCTATGTGTGTACCTGATGCATGATGAAATACCTCAGGGTGCTCGGGCGTGTACGCGGGTGAGAGGCACATACGACAGGCTTTGAGAGCAGATGAGTAGATTTAACAGCGTTTAGTTTCCTTTTTAGGAGCATATCTGGGAAAACTTTAACCTTTTCAGGGACAGTGTTTACTACAGTGGACAGCTTATCATGTTATCAGGTTACAGGTTATCATTATTGGTGCATGAATGGGTTAAGGGAGCACAGCAGTCGACTTCAGGGGTTTGCTTTACTTTTAGGGAGCAGTTCAGTTGATTTCAAAGTATTGAGGTAACTTTCGAGAAGTATTTGCCTCGATTCAGGAGAATTTGGTGAACTTTTAGAGAGCATACGAGTTGAAGGCTTAGTTTACTTTTAGGGAGCATTTCACTCGCTTTAAACACGTGACTTTGAAGAAATAATTGTGTATAGGAGTATACAAACGCTTCGGCTGACGACACAACTGTAGTTGAATGCTGGTAGTAGTTGGAGAGCCGAGCGTTTTTGGAGGTGCGAATTGATGTAAAAACGTTGAGAAACACTATCCATTGTGGGCGCAGCATGCCATCAAAGTTGGGGGATCATGCGGAGGAAGGATTCTCCATGAGGATGGGGAAACAAGGGCCCATTTCATTGTACTGTATTGGCTCGGTGGCCTGGAGCAGACACTCCCGAGGGACTTTTTATTTTTTTGGCCCACTCCATGTTGAGGAGCACCAATCTTCATGTGATGCTTCCAGAGAAGCTTGTTTGGGCCTCCTTGAGCACTGCTGATACAGACCATGCGATAATGCCGACTTGTCATCAGAACAACATTCGCTCTTGGAGCTAAGTGAAAGGGTCAAAACGGTCTGGTGTCAGGCTGATATGACATCATGACAACAT
>CAAKHF010016211.1:6598-24133 GCA_901007745.1 Hippocampus kuda
GTATAAAAGTTGTAATACGCCGTACATGATTTGAAATGATAAAAAACGTATAACGTGCAAGTTGGCAGGTATGACACACACACACACACACACACACACACACACACACACACATGCGTAATGACTTTCTCGAGCGAAGGCACCTCTGCACAAACTGTCTAGGAAGGAGAATGGGGGGGCGGGGTGGGTGGGGCTAGCACAACTTGTAACACAGAGCAGAATAAATATTTACAGTGGTTCAGGTGGTCACTTTTAGGTGGTACTGAAAGCAGGGCTTGTTTTTCCAACAACCTGCAGGTGACCTCCCCGTGATCACAACAGTGAGAATACAATCTCACCCACCATAATGCGAAGTTCACCAGCGGACTAGACTTTACTTCACAAAAGCAGAGGAGAGAGGAAATTATCCAATTAAGTTGTTGCCAAAGGAGATTCCCCTTGGGTTGTCATGGCAGCAGGGGGCTGTCGAGCCAGCAGGGGTGCTGGGATTAGCCACTTAACCGAACGCTGTTTCGGGTGGCTCAGATCACAGGCTTCACTGAGTGGAAGTGACAGTTTCCATTCACGGGGGCCTTACTCTCTGGCACCGCGGATGCTATCCAGGGCCACCGGCGCTTTGTTCCATCCCCGCCATGTGAGCAGCGCCACTAAAAGGACCTCAGAACCTGAGTGCGCGCTGCCGCCCGCTTCATTCACAGCTTGAAGCCAAAAAAAAAGCTGCCCCACACGGGCAAAGCCGGCCCACGCCGCGGGCTTAGATCTGTTGCCACCAAGTGAAGTGAAAGCTGCACACGCAGTTCAATGAGTGCAAGTTTGAAAGGCAAGCTCTTTAATACCAATTTGGGTCTACCTATGTGTTTTTATTCGGGGGACTGTTTTTGACATGTCAGTGAGCACTTTTTGAGTTTTGATTTATTTTTTTTTAGTAGACCGGTACTTTCAATTGAATAATGCTATTTAACTCATTCAATCGCAGACATTTTCACTGGACCAACCCCCTTAATCTCAGCATTTTACTGAATTTTGATTGATCTTGCAAGGCCCACAGAATATTTGGTTCTCATGCTATATAAACATGGAGCCTACCAAAATAAACTTTGGACTCTCTCAGCAGAAAGAAAATTGTTTTTTTCCATTTTTCAGCAATCGGCATTACAAAATGGCCAAGTTTCATGAAAATGGCGATTCCTGGGGAAAAAACGGAGAAAAAGAGCTTTTTGTAAAAGCATGCATTTTAAGCACGTGAGCCACCACTGCCACCTACTGGTCGCTTTTTTACATGATTTACAATGCAAACGGCTTATTCTCATTCACAGATTGCATCAGACCCCCCCCTCCTCTCTATGACGCAAAAAAAAAAAAGACTTGGACGTACAAGTACGTCCTTGGTGGGCGGGGCCTAATTTTAAAAAGCCGTACAAGTACGTCTTGTGGAATGAAAGAGTTTAATTTACTCTTTAGAACACAAACATCCTAGCGTGCCAGTGTCTGAGCAAAACAGTAATAACATTCTACTTAAGAGCTCATGAATCTCATTGAAACGGCGGACCCATATGCAGTACCTTTGACACACCTCTCGTTCCCATCATCCCCATTGTTCCGCTTGTCAGACTGTGGAAAATGTGGATGAGCCGCTCATTTAGTTCGACCCCCATCATTCTCTCAACGGGCCACCCCAGGTCACCGCTGACTACATGTCCCGGTATGCATCAAATCCAGCGTTAACATCCTGCCTGCCTTGAGGTGCAAAGTGAGACTAGCCTGCGCGCACGCTGACAGCGCTCTCACTGATGTGGTTCAACGGAGATGAGAGAGTTGCTTTCTCTTGCGTCCGTCCATTCTCACCAGCCCGCGCCTTCCGGCGATCAGCAAACATAAATCAGCCGGTCCGGCGGCAGAGAAGTCGAGATAGCGTGTCTCTGTTTTAGTTTTGCATTTCGCAAAACTAAGGCGGCGGCGGCAGCATGCGGAGATAAATGAGGGAGGATAATGTGGAATGATGGTGCCATTCTGTCACACAAGATTTCAGGCCTATCGTATTCATGCTTTTTAAGCAAAACATTACATCACATCGGGGTTCATAACCGAGCATGCACTCCTTCAGAGTCCATGCGGGGTAAGATAACACGACATCCGAAAGGCACCGCTCACATGCGCTCTTTTTCTAACTGTCTCACCCCGACCTCAGGCTTTGACTGGAATTCCAGGCCAGTGGTGTAATTACTGACTTCTAATTGTTTTCTATGAGGTTTGGGAGATATTGTCTTACCTCTGGACCTCGAACATAATGGTCTTTATCGCTGATTGAGTCCAATAGAGGGAGAAAAAAAAGTTTGTAAGTATTTGCAGATGGAGGAAATTTCATAGCCCGCTAGGAGCAGCGATTTAATGTATGCTTGGTTAGCTTTGGCGTTGCACAGATGAACAGTGAATGCTTCTTTTCAGATGGCAGATCATCCAAAATAAATATCAAAATTAGTCCTCATTCGGAGACAAGGCAGTGATATCAGGATGAATTGAACTTTTAAATATTTGATTCCATCTGCGGTAAACTTGTCTGAATATTTACCTTCTCTTGGGAGTGGCCTATGACTATCGACGACACTTGATATCTTGGATGGGATTCGCTGTGTGGATGAGTGCCATCAAAGAGATGAGCGAACCTTATCACAGGAGCCGAGCTGCCGGGCGATACGCGGCATATGGGGAAATGTAGGCAAGAATTAGCACGGCTGTCAAAGCTCCGCCACAGGGGGTACCCATCAAGACATATCTCAAAGCCATGCGGAGGAGGCTGCGGTTTTTGAGATGCAATTTGCGCTATGGCTGGGAGGCTGAGGCGCATTGTGCTTAATAAGCCGGAGAAACTTAATCTGTGTTTTCACAGCTCTGCCCGGCCTTATCACGGGCCTACACTCTCAAGCCAGCGCTTTAAATATCATTCAGTCACACTTTGCAAAGCAAGAGTGGGAGTGTGCATGGATGTGTGTGTACAGTTTTTCCGCCAAATTCGGAAAGTGGGTTTGGAGGGTTTCGTATGAGGATTTGTTCAGTGAAAGATGCAGCTGTTCAGGGTGATTAGCTGCTGTAGGGTTGCAGGCTTTAGTAGCTGTAAGTGGAGGAAGACCAGCATGAGGTGAACTAGAGCAGCAGATCTCCTCTCCCACCACATGCGGACCACTACAGCAAAGCTATGAAAATCTGAAGACTGCCAATGCATCTTTCATTCAACTGTCAGACTGTCCTCGAGGTGTTTCTGATGTTTCAGTGTTGGGTTTGGCTTCTTGTCATTTGAGCTACATTCCCCGCCCGCCTACACATACTCTTGATGCACTTCCAAATTCTAAAGAGAAACACAAAATGCAAACACGCACTCAGAGAGGCAACTGCACAAATGCCACACAGCAGCTGATCTTCACGGTGTCGATGGCAAATACAATAGCGAATGTTGAGATCCAAAGTGGAAGCAGCTGAGTCTGAGGTGAAGTGGCTGCACGGCTCCAGATGAGCAAGCAGCCGTTTCTGGACGACCAGGCGTCTCTTGTGGGAAATGTATGGATAGTTATTAAATTAACAGATCCAACACCGAAAAACTCATCTTAGCATCATTTACTGCCAGATATTAGCCGTTCAGTGAACCACTGACATTTTCCAGAACCATCCACAATAAGTGAAAATCCACAACACAGACGATAAAATAATTACATATATCCCACTGAAAGCAATCCAGACTTATTATAACACAATTACTTCGCACCTGTTCTCATTCTGTCACACAGTTCACCACTAAAGAGGTCTGGTATGCTTGCTTCAAGCATTTTGTAACTCCCAGTTGAAGTTTACATGAAGTAAAATAAATTTAACCCTGGAGAACCCACGGGGTCAAATTTGGCCCCTATAAATTCTGCTACTCAAATGCTACCCTTAAATCCCAAAGGGTCAAATTTGGCCCTAATCCTAAATTTAGATTAAAGCACTGAATATTTGAAAAAACATATATTTTGGTGTTCAGTGAACATAAAGCAGTCATTTAATGTATAATTCATCATTTTCCAAAGAAGAAAAAGGTTCTTGGGTTCTCCAGGGTAAAAAATATTTTGAAACACTAAAATGTTCATATAATTTAATCTAACCAAACTCCACTGTTTTAATACTAACATAATTCCAAAACACCATTCAGAATGTAAATGATCATAGATGTTAGGGAGCAAACCAGATACAAAGAGCATACAATAAATACACGCAAACAATATAGCACAAGTGTGAATGATGATCCATGATATAGCCCATGAACAATATATTCCACCTACCGGTACAATACTGTCGAAAAATAACATTCACTTTGTTGCTATAGGGAATACGGTGTATTGACATTGGGGCTTATACCGCCAATAAGCGATTTTTCAAATGTGAAAGACCCGACCATGGTGTACTTGGGGATGGCCAACATTGCACGTCACAGATTTAACGAGCAGTCCAATGGGTGAGATGGATTTCAATATTTCGCCCCACACTTAATGGCACAGCACATTTTATAGATTTCATGTGACTTACAAACTTTCCAGGTCAGTCCGCCTTGAATCTGAGTTGAGTTTTATGTATCTGGCTGCTGAGCTGGAAACGGCAATTCCGCTCACTGATTTATTTATTTCCCAACGCTTCCCCCGGGAGCTCATTCAAATCTGTTTTTCCTACAGTTAGAAAGAAAGTAGGCCTCGTCAGCAGTGGAAAAAAAAGCCAAAACACTTTTACAAACAGAAAAAAATATATACACACCACTGATTTTGGGTGAAATATCCCTTAGCAAGATTCACCTCTACCAGACACTTTTTTTTTTTTTTTTAGCTACAGTAGCTGGATATTCAAACACGTATTTTGGGCCGAATCACTAGAGTCTAATTTAAATTGGTTGGTTTCCTGGAACAGCCTCTGCTTTTAAGCGTCATCCGCAAATGTTCAGCAGTGTTGCAGTCTTCTGGGAATATATTCCCGAAGCTTAATGTTTGACTGCTATATCCATTTGAAAACTAGTTTCAATGTGTATTTGGGATCATGGTCTTATGGGAACACCCAATTGTTCATGTGCGAGTCGTCCTCTTCAGTACACCCGTACTGCTGTCAGAACCAGAGCATGGTGCTACCACCATCGTACTTCACGGTTGGCCCGGTGTCCTTGGCTTTGCAAGCCACATCTTGACTCATCCAATCATACCTTTTTTTTTTAAAACTCAGTGAAATACTGTAGCTCAATTTTTTTTTTCTTCTCTGACTATCAAACTTAAGTCCAGAAAGGCATTTTGCTCGTCTACATAGACTGATTAAAAAAAAAAAAAAAGAAGCAAGTCCTGTACCAGTACTATAGCTCCACTTTTGTGACTTAAAAAAAAGATTGCTTTTATTGATCTTTTGAATTCATTTTGAAGAGACTCCAAAAATTGTAAGTTATCCGATGGCGCGTACAATGAATGCGTCTTTTTGTTTTGCGTGTGACCTATTTACTTACCTACACCTACTGTACTTCCTAGAATACATCTTTGATATGGAGCACTTGTCTTACGCTGTAGTAGCTTTATACACACGACTGCTTTTCATGATGCAGCTGCTTGCTTGGCTCCCTTCTGAGCTCTTAAACACACATTGTACAACATCGGCAAGGGTCGACTGTTGCTTCTAAGTGGGTGGGATTTTATGGAGTCCACCTTGAAGCTTCCGCTCCCATGTACTCTCAACCACAAACAAGCCACATCACAGAGATTTTGCTGGTGTTTCTAGTGGTGACATCATTTATGGTCGCTCAATTGCGGACCTCCCAAACGCCCCCCCCCCCACTCCCCTCCGAGTTCTGTCACTTCTTCCCGGCCAATTTTTGGATGCGACTGATGCCTCTGCTGATGCTGCAAGTTTAACTGCTGCTTCGCTTTAACGTTTGTTTCCATCTGTTCACGTGGCGCCTCTTCGGTGCTGAGCAAGAGCAGAGATGAGATGAGCAGTGCTGATGTTTGTGATTAGTTCTGGACGAAAAGACAAGTGAAGATGATCTGCGGCCACGTGCTAGCCTGCTTGGCTTTGAATAGTCTCCAGCAAAGATAAATGACCTCACTTAACGGGCCCAAAGAGAGAAGAGCGGAGCACAACAGTACGTACGGCCCTCTGAAACTCAAATAACCGATATACTTTATGACGCCGTTGGGTTACATGACAAACAAACGGGGGATTTACAGGAAGTGTGAGAAACCTATAACGACAGAAGTGTGTGATTCTGCAGGTTTCGTATGGTGCCAAGTATCACGTCATTCAACAAACACGCCCAAATTTGTGAATGAATCTTTGCCCAAGGACTGCGATGTAATGTTGGCCCAATTGAAATCATGAAAAAAAAATTTTTTTTTACTAAAACAGATGATCTATTGATATAACAATACTAATCATTGCTCGAAAATTACAATACTGTAGTCCTAATAGTTCAGAGATTAAAACCTCACTATATCATGTTCCAACTGGATTATTTTCGAGGAATATGAGTTTTCACATCCAACCTTGGGATCCTGGCATCTGAAGAGCTTTTAATTAACTGCGGTGATGACCTCAAGTAAAGGTCCAATAACAAAGCAACACTCGGGTTGAGGTCATGGGGCAGTTTCTTGTCATCCTACTTTTCCAGGGCTCACTGTCAGAGACAACATGAGAAGTGAAGTCCCCTAGAGCAGAATGATGGGGGGTCTACTACAGGAGCGAACCCCCTTGAAAGGACTCCAAACTGCAGTCAATATTTTGAACCCAAGCTTTCAACTGCTTTTAATGTGAGTCAGTTTGTTTCACGTTTCGTTCTTAACGTGTCTCCATTTTTTGGGGTAAAAGCCACAAAACAGTTCAAAAGCTAAAGAATAGGCAAAATGCTCTGACGAAGACTTTTGAATAATTCATTAAAAAAAAAAAAGTCACGGTTCATTTCACTGTCGCTCAGAGAATCCCACTACTGTGTTGTTTCATAACAAGTGAAGTACCATTTGCATTAATAGACCGTGTAGGGCACGCCTCATTAAGCAAAGTGTTTGTTTCTGCTTTGCTCTTAGGCATTTCCTCGGGTCATGTCCTTTTTTTTTAAACTTGTACAAATTAGCCAGTATAGGCGTCCTTGTGCAAGTTAGCAGCACAGCATCTACAGCCAGTTTGCAGCGTATGGGCCCTTTCTCGCACCTTCATCCTTTGAGGGACATCTTGTTCTGATTACCTCAGGGGAGCGTTTTTCACTTTGTGCATGAGCGGCCCCTCATCAGGAGAACGTTGTTGCAGTGCTGCTAAGACAATGTTGGGGGGCCCAGCAGGGGGATCTCATTAACTACAGGACGTACCCTTGAATCTCTAAACCCAGGCCCGCATTCCGCCCTTTACACTGCCCCCATGGGAGTCATACATGGTGGTGGGGGGTGGGGGGTTGCAACACGGTTATTGTTTTGGCTGGACCCTTGCCACGTCCACAACGTGCAGCCAGCATTGTGCATGATGACCTCCCCCAGCTTCTATCAGCACCATAAATAAACTCTAGAGAGCGTGTCTGCATGTTGCTGCTTCCATGAGGTGGTAATGCCACCTCACTCGCAACGCAGCTCACTCACAGTCCGAGGAGGCCAAGCTCCAAGCACACCTCCAAAAACATATACCTGTTCACTTCAGCGCACATACACCCGAAGAAAGGATGCTCTGCTTACTCAGCCGCAGAGTCTAAATAAATAAATAACGTCCAATACAAGACACAGGCACACATTTTGCTGCCTGCCTTTTGTCAAAAGCGCGCGCGCGCACGCGCGCGCGCACACACACACACACACACACACACACACACACACACGCCATCTGCGTTTGTTGTCAGTGACAGATTGGCAGTAAATCGGGGCGAATGTGCCAGATTTGGAAGGCTGTCTCGTGGATGAAACCACGATGGACAAAGATTATGTCATGCGCTATTATTTCTTTTGGCAGACCTTCGCATTCTGTTCAAGATCTTCAGAGACGCCATGTAGCAAATACATCACCTAACTCTACGACTGCGCTGTTCCTTTGCTGTACGTCATTGGAGGTAAAAGTGGATGAAAACAAAATTTGGCTGGTCTTTTTCAAGCTGTTCTTGATTTCAGCCACATAGCCGACGCCGCTGTATATCTTGTCGCATCAGATCAAACCGGCCATTATTAACAGACGTGGGTCAAGGCCAGAAAAGCCTCAATTGCTACATACCTGAATTGGTTTTAGCAAAAAAACGCAGCCAGCGTTAAGCTTTTGTCATTGTATATTCATGATTTATCACCGGCTGTTTTAGGCAGAAGTAGTCCTGCCAGGCTGTAGTCATTGAACTGCTTGTGATGAGCTTGAGACTGCATTCACACCAAGAGCAGACTGGCCTTTGAAAGCACCAGCGGTTTTATTGATGAGCTGCAGGTCTCTTTAGGCAGTCAATTGAGCACCTCATTTAGATTATTAGATTATTATTTGCATCTGTACCAGTAGCTGGTTCCCATTTTTTCCTCCACCTTCGTCCCCCCAAAAAATAAAAAAATAAAAAATCCTCAGTTTTTCCACTCAAGAGGCCCAGAGCCTACCCCGTCCAATATATCCCCTTGATACTTTTATTCCTTCTGAAGTACACATTATAGGTGTGGTGTGAATGAACATCGATTTGCAATGTGCAACAGGAAGTCGTTTCCATTTCTGTCACATGTCGGCTCTTGCTTGTTTTTGGCACATTTTCACTGTGTGTCTACCCCTGGTTTCACACTAACAAATTTGGGTCTCTGCTCAGGACCAATGCAATTTATATATGATGCATTGTGCATTAGTCATCCGTTTGGTCGTGGCTTATTTAGCGTTTAGATCAGGGGTGTCAAACTCATTTCACAATGTGGGCCACATACGGCCTCGGTAGATGTCAGGTGGGCCGGATCATTAAAATTATACCATACTCTATAAATAACCAAAATAAAATGTATTTCTTTTGTTTTGGTCTAAAGAAGCACAAGAAGATTAGGAAAATGTTGAAATTTAATGAACAAATCTGTTACAAAACATTTCATGAAGCACCTTAGATTTCAATCGACAAATGTGCAGTTTACTTTTATCATTCACATACAGTATATGCATTGCAACTGATCCCACTGATTGTACAAAGGCACAAAACTTTAACAAATAATTGGTATTTAAAAATATAGTAATGCACTTTAAGATTAATAGAGATTTATAAAGGAAGGAATTTTTAAACCACTTACACATGTGCATATGAAATCTAAATGTAATCCCTGCCTACACCTTAAAAACAAAGGAGAGCGCTCTTAAATGTGTAAAGAATAAAGTATTAACATGTCCTTGACAGCATCTGCGGTGTTGCGTCTGGCTCAGTGACAGACTGAGACTGCTGTTGTCTTCTACTCTGATCAAAACAGTGTGCCCTCCATGAATTGCACCTTATTAAAAATATCCATTCCGTGTCTTTTATGCATTTTTTTTTCACTTTTAAATGATCCTGCGGGCCTGATTGAACCTCCTTGGGGGTCGGTTCTGGCCCGCGGGCCATATGTTTGGCACCCATGGTTTAGAGCTTCATCAGTGAACCAAAAGTGGACCAGGCAGAAAAATATTAAGGGTCTTGGACAAAGCGCAAAAACACCAATCCACCGACAGAACAAACAAACCGCCTTATTGGATAACATCAGATCACATTTCGTTGGTTTTAAATCAACCTCACTCATCAAATGTGACCACACACTTCATTTGCATACGCGGGCCTAACATATTAACAACACTAGGTAATGAGAAGAGGAGGATCCGGTCCTGATCACACAAGTGCTTATTTGAGCATTAACCATCATTATTTCAATATAATGGCTTATTCTTAACTAAGTCTTTTCGTATGAACCCTTCACTTTCCTGTATAAACGACTTGAGTGACTGGAATAAACAAAGAACTGTGAAAGGAGCATTACTGGATCTCTAGCCAGATGGGCCCTGATCCCAAGACAAAGCTGAAGATTAGACTTTGGTCGAAATGTTGGGGCTCATGAGTTATTCCTTCCCTGCTTGTGCTCGGAGCTGAAGAACTGCGGATCTAGTTCCTGACGATTCTAAAAGGAGGAGAACGGGATGACTCCATACGTGCTAATTCCCTCAAGTTCTATCTTGTTCAAAAAAGAAAAGAAAGCCAGGGCAAATCAGATAACATTGTTGTCCTCTGACTGTGAAGGGAAAAAAGAGCTACGGGCAGGGGGTCTCTTAATATACAACAATTGAATGTGTGGGTTTTTCCAGAATAATACAAAGTACAATATTTGTTTGTCTTTGATTGGTGGTGCTGCATCAGCAAGTTTCTTCAGGGTCAAAGTTAGATTCCTTAGAAACGGAGCCAGTACAGCATGACCTTAAGTAGTTATGGAGTATCAGCAAATCAAATCGTCGACAGATTGCCACAGATATAGCAGGAAATAAGACTATCTGTATGAAATAAAATGTTCACCCATTACCGTGGTTTACCAGACATTTGTTTTCTTTGTTCTCCTCATTTTGGCTCCCAAGATTATCTCGGAGGCCAGGGTTGATCCTGTTGGGGATTCAAATGATCCAGAGGTCACTGGAGGTTAGCGTGAAGACTTCAACCAATGTTCTCGCTCCAGATTTGCTCACAGGATAAGGCCACAATGTTCAGGACCAGTCATCCAAAAGCTCTGATTCCCAAATTGGGATTATTTCAAATCGTCCATTCCTACTTTGTACGACGAGTTACTTTATAATTCCCAAACCACTAAAACAGGAGTGATTTGCGTGTTTCAATCAAGAAACCAGCTGCATATACACACAAATTTTCAATACGCTGCCATTTGTGTAGCCATCAATGTTTTAGTCACCGTACTCCTTTCATTTATCGTTTGCAGCATCAGTTCAGTAGCTGTGTCCGAGATAGTCAAGAACGGCGGAAATTTGACACAACGTAAAGTCATCACAAAAGTGGAGAAACCTGAGGATTTGGTGTGCTTTCGGGGGTCTGGCACCGGAAAAGGCTGACCCAGTTCCATACACAGTTTAAGGAGAATAGGTTCTGGAAGTCCAATGCTGCCTTGAAGCCAGGCGTCCTTTTCGGCACGACTATTATATACAGCTGCAGATGAGAAATATGAATATTATAAAGATGATTTCCCCCTTCCCCCGCTTTTATCTGTCACATTATGTTCTGTTCCTCACCATATCCAAGTCTGACTTGGACACACATGGCCTCAAGTGTGTGTGGGATGTGTGCTGCATTTTTTATAATCACACATTAATCCAATATAAATATCATTTCATATGTGTGTGTGGGGGGGGGGGGCGCACATAATTCATACGAACAACCCTAAACTCTTCCATGACACTCTCGTGACTTAGACATCACAATTCATGCAAAGTCATGAGAGAAAGGGCTGGTTGTCTTGTGTGCACTTGTCTGACATGGGCAATTTGTAATGACGAAGCAGTTGAGCAGCCAGCAGCTCGCTGGCTGCTAAGAGGCTTGCTGACAGCGGGAAGGCTGAGAAGGAGGTAGAAGTTGGATGGATTTCTCTGCGCCTGTCATCTTGCAGGTTACACATCGACACTCTGCTGTTATTACACTATTGGCAGGATTGAATCAATGACAGACAGATTGATGGATTGAAGAGACAGACATATGGAAGGATGGATGAAAGAACAGATGGACAGATGAATGCATGGATGGAATAATGGATGGATGATCGATGTATGAATAAATAATGTAGATATGCATAAATTCATATATATGCATAAAAATATTGGAGTGAAAGATTAACTTGGGGGAAAAAATATATTTTTACCTCAGAAATTCAAAGTAAATTTTACAAGGAGAGGTTTTTTTTTTTTTTTAGCAAATTTTACTTGGATAGTCTTAGTTTATAAAAAAAAAAAGGAAAAATGTCACTCAGGGTCGGGGAATGAACCCCCAACCTTCAGGTCAGAAGACCTCTACCATGCCATTTGTAAAATGTATTTTGAATTTCTGAATGAAAAAACTTTACCAGGCTTTTTAAAAGTAAATCCATCCATCCGTTTTCCGAACCGCTTTATCCTCGCGGGGGGGGGTGTCGGAGGCGATCCCAGCTGTCTTCGGGCAGTAGTTGGGGGACACCCTGAACCGGTTGCCAGTCAGGGTACACAGAGACAAACAACCATTGAAGCTCACAATCACATCTACGGACAATTTTGAGTGCTGCGTGGGTTTTCTCCGGGTACTCCGGTTTCCTCCCACATTCCAAAATCATGCACGGCAGATTAATGGAGCACTCAAAATTGTCCCTAGATGTGATTGTGAGCTTCAGTGGTTGTTTGTCATTGTGTGCCCTTTGATTGGCTGGCAACCAGGTCAGAGTGCACCCCACCTTCTGCCCAAAGACAGCTGGGATCGGCTCCAGCACACCCGCGACCCTCGTCAGGATAAGAAGATTAGAAAATGGATGGATGTATAAATGTATCTCTCTTTGTGAGTTTAAAGGATGGAGAATTGTGTGGAAGAAAAGACAATAAATGGATGTGCACCAATGATACTACCTGTATATGCTGAACAGAATGGATTATAAATGGTTAATAGGTGAATGTAAGCCTTGAAGAAATGATCAGTTCCTGAGGATGATGTGATGGATGGATAAAAATTTCAGAGTGGCTCTTCATTGTGACCAGCCTAAAGAACTACAATACAATACAATACATGCTGATTTATATACCTGCGCAATAATCATTCTGTCGCATCAGCATCTTGATATGCCACCGCTGTGAGGGGGGATGCATTAGCTCAACAAAAGACAAATGCTCACTAACGCAGAGAGTCGGCAGGTTTGTGAAAAATGATTGACAGAAATGGCCTTTTGTGTCTGTATAAAAAAACTTTGAAGTCTTTGAGCCCAGCTCATGAAAAATGGGAACAAACAACAAGTGTGTTAATTTGTTTTCCATTTTCCACTTGCCTTGGGGTCTCACCACAGATGATGTCATATGTAATTACAGGGCTTCAACCAGTTGTTTTTGGAGTGGCCTGGCAAGAGTCATGTGCAGTGTTATGCAGATGCAGCATCTGCGTATTAAAAGTTGATCTGAACCAGACCGTTACCTGAGTTTCATTTAAACACAGTACGTGGCAGCCCATTCTGCGAGGACAGTTTTTGTGTGTAAAAATTGTACATGCTGTAGGATATGCCAGGAGAAACACATTATACCACAGCACCATATTCATACAGAAGAAATGCTGGTTTGCCTCTGTGCACAACACAGGCCACTGAAGAGGGAGCAACACTCACGTACATGACACAAACACTTTGAGCATGGCTTTCGACATAGTTAGTTGAGATAATCCAAATGTCGCCAGCAGCCGCCATGACCACGACTTTGCTGATAATTAATAGCAAGTCTCCTGGAAGGTCGAAGGGAGCATGAGTTAAGCCGGCAGATTCTCAGAAGAATGAAAACTCCCCATCGTTCTTTCTCTGTCCATGAAACGTTGACCTCGTTGACTAACTGCAACTGCCGAGTCCTAAATTCAGTTTGTTCTGATGCAATAATAATGAAATCATAAAACCAGCTGCAATATATCTCAGTTTCTAATCGCTCCCAAAAGCTGTTTTATTTTTTTTCTTTTCATGCATGCTGAAGCGGCAAAACAATCAAGCAGAGACAAAAAGGTTTGAGTAATGTGTTTACATAAAAGTGAGTGTGGGCAGCTATTGTTATTTCCACTTCAATAGAAGAGAAACCGAAACAGATTCACTCAGAGAGATTACTGGCTGCAATTTGAGTCTCTTCATATTCTCACAAAACACGGTCGACTTGCCAGTGTGCAGTCCATTCCCCTTATTGTCATACCATGCAGCCAGGACAGAATTTTTTTTTCATCTTTGAGAAATGTGCGCGACTCTAGCCAATCCGAGTTGTCCTTCTAACCTTGGTTGGAAAGTTGAAATAAACAGAATCCACCACTAAATGAAAGAAGAAGCAGAAAACAAAAAGAAAAAGTAGCAAATTGACCAAACATACATTGAAACGCGCAGCTGATGGACAGCCATGACTTCTGAAGATGAAGCTATTTTGGCAAAGAGAAGTTCCTCCCGTCGCGGTATCTCCAGAGCGACGTGGAGGAGAAAACTATTGTACGTGCGATGAATCTTTTGAACAAGTAATAAGATAAGATAAGCCTTAATAAAACCTTTACTAGTCTCGCAATGGAGAAATTCCCAATTCACAGCAGCAAAGTTATAAAAGGAAGAAGAACAACAAAGCACCAAGTGATCAAGTGGAAAGCATGAAAATGCCATCAGAGTTTGCACAGCCTGCCCCCGTAAGCATGAGCAGTTTGGTCGCTAATCACTAACCGGCAGCACCAGCAATCAATCGTGTCACATTTGCAAGTAGCAATGATGATAATGCCGTATGTAGGATCATCACTTCAATGTTATTATGAGGCGTATTTATTATTCCTGATGGGTCCATTTCTTTGTAGTTCACTGTGTTATTTTAATTTATTCTACATTTGTTATGCAGTAGAATAACACTGTTTGAAATTCCTTAAAAACATCTACGTTAATAAAATGTTGAATTACTCTATAGTTGTCTTTGTTGTCAATACCAGTGCTTTAAAACTGGCAATTTAAAAGCAATGAATAAAATGATTGCCGGACCGCTCACAGCATATACGACATAGTAAGCGTGTATTAAAACATTCCAAAAAAAAAAAAATCACACGATGTACTATCACGGCAGTCACATGTAGACTACTGAGCAAACTAAATTTCTCACAGCGCTGATAGGACAAGCCAATGGAATGTGATCATCTGCAGCCAGTGACGGCCAAGTGGGCATGTCGTAACTAATTGACATGTTAAGTCGGCTGTGTCTTAACCTCCATGGCAGAAGCTCCGTCGACCCCCTCGGTTCGATCGAACCCAGTTTAAGAACCACTGCTTTCGAATAATCATCCCTGAAGCGAGGTCTTGTGAAATATGTGGACATCCAAATGCCAAATAGGTAACAATGAAACTGACTGCAGGTTCCACGGCTAAAAGTGGATTATATTTTCAAAGGTGATCAAAATTGCTCCCCCAAACCCCCCATTTAGAAATCTGCTGCTTGCATGTGAACAAAGCAACTTGTACTCATGCAGGGACGTTTTGGATGCTCCAAGAGTGTCCTACTGTGGAGTTTTCCTTGGACTTTTTCTTTGCCTCCATCAGCACTTTCTCACACTGTGGGAGTGCAGGGAAGACTGTTGTTTGTAAAACACGCTGGATGCCAGCATAGAGTCGTTTGGAGAGGGGGGAGCTTGGGTTCTTTTGTAAGCACACCGCACCAGACCCGACCGGAGGGTCGACAGACCCTCATGGACCTGCACCCACCACACACACTCTTTTATTAGCCGACAGGAGCAGCATGATTGATGGTTTAGTTGTGAGCTTCTCTTCTGGCCTGTGGTTTGTCTGCGATGAGGAGGCGTTGACAGCTGGGCTAAATTTTCATCTTGTTTCCCCGCTCCACTGCTCCTCCTGTAATCTGTTTCCAGTCCTCTGCATGGCACCCTCCCCTCGCGCTCTCTGCTGTTTGTGTGCATTGGTGTGTTCTTTCATCATCGTGTGCATGTCTTCACACAGTCGACTGTGGACATGTTGTGCTGATAAGGCCAACATTCTGGTGTAAAGGCAAACGGATAAAGAGGATGAAGGGAGTGAGAACACATCCTTCCTCTATCTTCTTTCCCGTGCCTATCAGACTGGTCAACATTTTTTTTTTTAATCAGAAATGAAAGTAAATTTTTTCTCAATGTTTTTTTTTTTGCACTGATTCCAAATCTGCCCGAGTTTTTTTTATATAGCACACCAGGTTTTCATAATAATAACAATAACATACAATAATCGGTAATGTCGTCATCTGTTTAGTCTCCCAATTTTTGTGAATTATTAATTAGGTTTAGCAACAGCTGGAATTATTTTTGGGGGAAATGTCACAGTTGCAACACATGGTGAAATCTGTATTGCGCAAAACCAAAAAAGAAAATATTGTATACTAGAAACCTGAAAAAAGTAAAGGCATTTTTTTAAATCAGCGTCAAAATTACGTTAAGGGACATCCATATAAAGCCTTTTCGGAATAAAATTTGCCATTGACCAGTGTCATCGTTACCCATTTCTCTGTGATTCCATAGCAAAGATGAGGATTTGTAGTGCTATTTAACCCTGGAGAACCCAAGAACCTTTTTCTTCTTTGGAAACTGATGAATTATACATTAAATGACTGCTATGTTTACCGAACGTCAAAATATGTTTTTTCAAATATTCAATGCTTTAATCCAAATTTAGGATTAGGGCCAAATTTGACCCTTTGGGATTTAAGGGTAGCATTTGAGTAGCAGAATTTATAGGGGCCAAATTTGACCCCGTGGGTTCTCCAGGGTGAAAAGTGATCGCATTGCAGCATCCTTGGCCATCCAAGCAGCATCGTTTTGATAAGAACAGTGAGGGAGGAACAATGTGTTACCAACAGTCTTCCTCGACCGCATCATCAGTCTGGTGTGCCGTTGCCAAAAAATGAGGCAAGAAAAAAAAGAATCCCTCCTGCTACGGCTCATAAATCTCCCTTTGAAACTGAAAATACCCCAGGGGTAACCAGTGTTGATATGAATGTTTGGCGTCAACTAATTTATGTATCAATCTTCATTCTTGAATTGTAATTACGCAACACAAGTTTTAGGAGTTGAGTTGAGAACTACCGCGTGTTCATTGTCTTATCATTATTTGCCACATACATTCTTATATATGATGCAAAAGAATTTTTATGACAATCATTTTGACTAAAACTGTTATCTAAAACTGCACACAATTAAGGCAAACAACATATGTCAATGTTAAAGCCAATAATTGCTGCTGTGGAAAAACGTAATTGAAACAACAAAGCTAGCAGGAGACTTTTGAACATCATTTATTAGTTTTTTTTATTGTAATGAGACCAACCAGTACGTTATTGCACTTTGTGTTTGTTGTCTTTACATTGCTCTTCGGCGCTTTTGCCACATCACAACACTCTGACCCTCATCGAGAGCTATACAAGAAATCTCCCTCCCCATCCCCTGTGTCTGTGTTTTTGTTTTGTTTTTTTTTACTTTATCATCCCTTTGTTGAGCACAGAGCGCATGAATACTTATCTCTGGTGGGGCAAAACACAAACACACCAAGTCCCTGCATGCATGAAGGCCCACTTTCTTCTCAGGGGATGTAGACAGGAGACAGAACCTCATGCTGGAGAAACATTTGCCAGACCTGGGGTGTCATCATTTTGGGTTTGGGTGGCTGCGTGTGTGTGTGTGTGTGTGTGTGTGTGTGTGTGTGTGTGTGTGTGTGTGTGTGTGTGTGTGTGTGTGTGTGTGTGTGTGTGTGTGTGTGTGTGTGTGTGTGCAGAAAAAACAGACCTGTAACGTGTAGCTTTAAAAGGACATGTATATGAGGCACACAATTGTCTGTCAAGAATAATAGC
>CAAKHF010016216.1:0-10738 GCA_901007745.1 Hippocampus kuda
TTTGCAATGGTGTCGATCGGAATTCACTGCACTTTTCATCTTATTTAGTTCCATGACATTGGTTAGAAAAATGTGGAAATGGCTGTCAGCATGATGCAGGACTTTTTGTAATAACATACAGGTGCACCTCACTAAATTGAACATTGTATTTATTTCAGTGATTTCATTCAAAAAGTGAAATTCAGACAGATTCATTCATTTAACACCGACTAACACTTTTCAGAAGGCCTCATTTGTACACCAAAAATATTTTTGGATAGTTTCTTACCGTTTATAATGTATGCGATTCAATTTTTGAATTAAACTACTGAAGTAAATTACATTTTCCACAAATTTTAAGATGTTTTAAGATGTTAAGATGAAAAACACACAGGAAATTCATACAGCTCTTGTGTTCAATTAGATTTTGATGTGTGGGTGAGGACAAACTTGCTGTGACTGAATCAAGAGCTGGTTTCAGTCTGTGTAATTTTATTCCCCACAACCAGTAAAAAAAATAACTACCCCTCATGTAATCTTTTGCTTTAAATGAGCACATATCAAGTCAAATAATGACAACGTTCTTACCTCAGCCTTGTCCGCTACCAACAGTAGCTCCACATATTTCATATTCTGACTCAGGTCTCTTCGTTCCTTTAATAAATTGATTACAAAATAATTAAAATATATATATATAATAATAATGCAAAATAAATCTCCAGTGTCAGGATATGCAGTATTTTTTTCAAGCCTAGTCCAGTTCACACTCACCCTGAAGCTCTGTGCTGATGTCATCCCATGGAGGAAGGTGCCAAGGGCCTCCCGGTTACTATAGTGCTGCAGGCAGCTTCTGGGAGGTAGATGGAAACTCTCGACTCGGAAAACGGCGTGCTGAGGCGTATCCGTAGAAACAGGCTCAATGAGGTAGCTGACGCTTGCGTTTAGAGAAATTAGACCCCTGAGGGAAATAAAAAAGGCACTGCTCACAGTTCCATCCAGCGGTTGCAAATCATGAAGGATCTATGTTGCTAGTCCATTCTTTTACAAAGGATTTGGAAACAGAATGTTTGCTCGAGACTAATTTATACCCAAAACTGTAACAATGGAGACAAATATCTTTTTTTTCCCACCCCCGTTTTGTCCCGTTTATTGGCCCTGAGGCAGTGGCAATAGTGTGCAATGCTGTTGATCCCTGGTACAAGATTTCAGTGGTCTTTGAACATTTTATTTCCAAGAGATATAGGAAACATATTTGTTGCTGTCCTGGTCAGACGTCATCATTTAAAACTGATTATTTATTTTAGTTTCAAGCACCTGTATGCTTACATTCGGATTAGATCCGACTAAAGTTTAGAGGCTAAAAATTTTTTTTTTTAAAAAACACAGCAACAACAACAAAATCAATTTAATCGGTCAGGTACATACTGTAGATACATCCATTCAACCTACTGTATATTCAAAAGAATACAGCACGGTGGGTGGATGACTGGTTAGCACACCCGCCTCGCAGTGCAGAGGTCCTGGGTTCAAATCTGAGCTCGGGCTTTCCTGTGTGGTTATTTGCATGTTCTCCCCATGGATTTTCTCCTGGTACTCCGCTCTTTCCCCACATTCCAAAAACATGTATGATAGTTTGATTGAAGACTCTACATCGTCCCAAGGTAATAATGGAAGTGTGAACGGTTGTTTGTCTACTCATGCCCTGCGATTGGCTGGCAACCAGTTCAGGGTGGACCCTGCCGCTTGCCCTGAGTGAGTTGGGATCAGCCCCAGCAAACCCGCACCCCTTGTGTGAATAAGTAAGATAGAGAATTTATGGACGGACAATGCAATTTATATGTACTGTATTGTTGAAATGCAACAAAATTGCAAAAATTCTCTCATTTTGAATTTGAGGCCCACACTGGCTATTCGGCCTGTTGCCACCCGGGCCACCTGGGGCTCGCCATCTCCAGGCCAGGCTCCAGACGGGGGCTCTAGTGACCCACATCCAGGCTGGGGAATATGAGGTCCATTTATTTTTCTCATCATAGAGAGTGAATGAGTTGTACTTTGTCTGGTCTGTCACCTATGACCTGTTTGCACACGATGAAAAGGGAGAGGATTTTCTACGAAGATATCTTTTCTTTTTATGAATTAACTTTGATCCAGGGAGCTTTGTAAAACATTTTCACGGGAGGGGAAAAACATTTATAAAGCAGTATGTTTTATTGGGATCCAAGTAACAATATCTATTATCCAGGAAGTCAAGTTATATGCTGCAGCTTTGATTCCTGAGTGAAAAAATGCTCAAGTCTGTCAAGTTTACACTTAAAAAAAAAAAAAAAATCCAAATTTAACCACAATTTGGATTGGACTGGATAAACTTTATTGTCAAATGTACTGTGTGTGAAACATACAGCACAGATGAAATTTCTTCCCTCTCAACATAAAACAAGAGGAGCCGCTGCGGGTGTCTGCGCTGCTATCAAAAGAAAAGTTAACAAAAAAATGACAAACTAATACAAAACAACACATGAGACACAGACAATCGTGCACTCTTAACCACTTTCCTGCGTACACTTTGTTGTCTGAAGCAATTATAGATGAAAGAGGAGTGAATCGATGTCCCTCTATCAAGCATTCGATTGTGATCCATGTCCAAACATAATGATGTTGTAACGTATCTCTGAAGCAGGTGTGGTCGAGGTAGTTCTTACCTGAGACCTGAGCATGTGCTGAGAGCCACGCTGGAACCGTCTACACCTGCAACCTCTCCGTGGTATAAACAGTGATTCTAGAAGAGCAAAAAAACAAAATCAACACGCAGCTCATGAATGAACAATCATCTCCATGCTTGGCTGTTCCTCATTGGCATCCATATAACTGGAAAATTCCATATCAGCTATGACATGATTATTTGCTGCCAAGAAACATCACCAAAGTGTTTCACAACTTACTTTGTTGACAGGAGAGAAGGATCTGCGACTTCCATCCGCAGTGTACCATATTTCCTGATATCCAGTGGTCAACAGCTGCCTGAGGGAAGACATTCCAATTTTATTTAACTACCTGTTCAGACAGACTTCTTCATCTTCTTGAAGGAAGTGACAGTATAGAGCAGGGGTGCCCAAACTTTTTGGACCGAAGATCAACTTTTCGCTCAACCAACCTCCCACGATCGACCCCTTACCGCGCATGCACACGCACAAACACGCGCGCCAGGATGAGCAACAGCCTGACACGGAGGCATGCGACGCACTTTTGCAGCCTGTTCACTACCGTAGCAAACACGTACCGTTTTAAAGTGCTTCCCTTGGCCCTCTTGATTCCTAATCTTTTTTTTTCTCCTCTACACCCCTCGCAATTGACTTGGGACCAGTCCGCGATCTACCAGTCAATCGCGATCGACGTTATGGGCACCCCTGGTATATAGCAAAGCAAAGCAAAGCAAAGCATTTTGAACGATAAAAGAACAGTTAACTCCTGCCTATTCACACATTCTCCTTGTGATTTATTTTCTTTTGAACCTAGTTAACAACTATTTGCCGGCTCCATATGTTTTTTTTTTGTTTTTTTTTGGGAGGGGTGTTTTTGAGGGGGGGGGCACCCAAAGTCAACTGGAATAGGTGTCAGCACATGTGCGACCTGAGTGAGGATGAGCAGAGAATGAATGGAAAGATGGAAAATAAATTGCTGACTGCAACTATTGAATGTGCTGTTGGAGCAAGCACATGACCAGTATGCAAACCGTTCGCAGTATGTCCTGTTCATGATGAGCCGTGTGCATACGAAAACAGACTGTCTCAAAGATTTACACCAAGAATGTTAAACTCATCCAGATCGCTGTCTCAATCAACCCATCCTTCCTGTTTGTCACATTTCCAGCTCAACAGCTGCTTGTTTTTCCTCTCCAAATAACCCAGTTCTTATTCCTCCGGTCATATAGTTTTGCGAATATCCATCAAACCATCTGCAGCTATGACGCAATGAGAATAGATAGAGAACTGCTGCTGGATTCAATTTGGGATTTTCTGAAATTATTTCACACTTGACCTTTAAATTCAGAGCAGGAGAAATGCGCAAAACTGACATGCTGAAGTTCTTGAAGGAGGTTGCAAAGTGAAAGGAACTGCAAAAAGATCTCTTTCCGGTGATGTCTGGCTGCTGTGACGCGGGCCTTCCAATCCTTGTGTGACAACATTCCCCATGTTTCTTTTCTCTTAAACTTTTCTCTTCTTTCTACCCACAATCTTGCTGCTGAAGGCTGTAAATTTCCCCAGTGTGGGACAAATAAAGGATCTTATCTTATCTTATCTTATCTTATGATTGGCATCCACCGTACACGTCCGTGGAGTTCAGAATCTGTCTACCCCTCACTCAAATTTACCAAAAGTCACGTTACACCACTACTTAGACCTGCTTTTACCTGGTCTACAGTCTGGTCAACTCTCTGTCACCAATTCGTCAGGCTCGCTGGGGGCATTTAAAAGGAAACTCGCTCGGTCCGGCAGAATGGCCAGCATGACGGCATGTGATCTGTCAAATTCCCAAACATGGTAAACTACAATTGACGCAGCACAAAAAATGAAAATGTGACGGTTTGCATGCCGAGTACATGCCCGCCTGTCGACGAAAATAGAATCCAGTGTGTTAAAGACCTTCAAAAAACACACACATTTAGCACCATCAATACTATAAAACAGGCCTAGGGTGTATTTATGCGGGATATTTCTATATCACGGATTTCACGCATACCAGGGATGGTCAATGTAACCCACGTGATGGAGGGGAGATTAGTGTATATTCATCTCTTCAAACTTCACCAATCAGCCTCATCATTGCTTTGGACTTAATATTACAAAAAAAAAAAAAAAAAAAACCCAAACTAATTTTATGAAAATTTAGTTTTTTATATTGTCCATCAGGCAACTTCAACGAAAGAGGTTCCACCGCATTTTCCCCAAAATCCTTTCAGTCGCTGATAAAAGACAAAGGATGTAAAGAGGGGATTTTTCTTTTTCCTCTTAGTGAATCAGAAGCCCTTAAAGAGACACGCCCTTCCAACAATGGCTGTCTGTTGATCTAATCACAAAGCAAGTCCCGGTAATAGACAGAAAGCAGACGTTCACAGATGGCTTGCACAACCAGGAAACTTCAAAGCGTTAGTGGTCATGAATCTCACTGATGTCCCCGTCCCAGTATAACCCCTTGCTCATTATCGCTTCCTTTATTTCCGTGAAATATTCCCAGCATGCTCTCAGCTCACATGTAACATTTGCCATCACTCATAGTTTCAGAATTATAGGCAAAATGATAGACGACTGACTGGGTTTGGGCCCGGTGCTGTTTTCATAATCACACAGGATGGATGATCACACAGTAACTCTTGCGCTCTACATTTATGATTCTGTACTGCTCCTCTGGGATGGCAAGCATCTGCACCATAGTTCAAGCTGTTAAAGCTGCCAACGCAAGTCATATAGACACAATATGCCTCGAATAAAAATATACAATCACTTCTTGGGAGGAGAATTTAATTAACATTGGGATGTAAATGAGAAACAGTGTATTTGCCACAATCATCCACATACGTTTAACTGAGGTTTGGTTGCAATAGAAATTGGTTCAGTGCTGTAAAAACTAAGCCAGTAAAAATATAGTCGAGGATATAATTTGTTCCTCCATAAGGAGCAAAACAATATGAAAACGTATTTTACATCCACAGCTGCGTAACAAATGGTGTTATGAAAAACTAGCATTTTGTCATTTTTAAAGTACTGTAATTTCATGAGGACTGATCTACGTGCGTGTGTATTATTTATTCAAATTGATTATTTATTTGTTACATTACTTGGAATCTTTATTTGAAGAGGAGAAAATGAATAGATGGATAGAATGAGCTTGTTCTCGATGTCGCCAGAAAATCATGCAGAGGATTTTCTCAAAATTGGCAGGTACATGAATATTTTTTAAAATCCCTTAAATTAACCTTTGGACATATTTTTTTCCTTTTTGTCATTTTTAACTAAAATAATTTGACGATTAATAGATCCATGTGTGAGGAAATATGTGTATTTAATCAGGCTCATTTTTGCAAGTGAAGTTATACACTCAAACATGAAGCTGAACTAAGGATGAGTTGAATTTGGACACAAGAATCAACAACACAATTATCGAAACTAAACTCCGTACAATGAACAGTGAACTGAGAAAGATGAAGACAGCCAGTTTGGGAGGGGGGGAATTTAAAAAAAAGCATTTCTCCATTTAGCCTTAACTTACAAAACCCCTTGAACTGAGGCTCAACTTGTTCTGCAACTCATGACATCGCATACAGCACATTACGCCGATTGACCGCTGAGTCCAAACTGCGGCGTATCTAAAAGCCTTTCAGTTGAATTCTATGCTGCTGCATGACGCAAGTCTTTTTAAATGAAGACTATTAAAAAGCGGGCAAATAAATGTGCCAGCCTTCGGGGACTTTGCAGAGTTTGGATGATGTCCAGGATGAGGACAGATGCTGTGATTGAGGAGCACATTGCTGGCTGAATTAGGCTTGTTTGACACTGAGACAAAGATTTGGTTCAGCTTCTGTTGGGAGGGAGGCGGGGGGTAGCAGCGGGAAGCTACTTTGGAGATGGTGAAGGAGGGGGCGAGGTGAAGAGAAGAGAAGGGGATGTGGGGTAATGCATTAGGGTCAGTGGGTCGCATTCTCTCATCGTATCAGATGACATCACTGCACACAAAGAGAGGGGAGACAGGACGCCGATGCTTGGCAGAGGTCGATTTATAGGCTTTTACTGCGCGGCGAAATGGTGCGGTTGGTCGGCCCGCGTGTTTGTCATTAGGCGAGCGCAGGCGGACCTTTGAGCAGACTAAACATAATGTGAACCGGGGACAAGGAAAGACATCTCCTACTGTCTGATCCCTAACCCTGAAATCCATCAAGTGTAGCCAGCTTGAAGCCTTGTTTATGTATTCTGTGAGCATGAGCGGCGCGTCTGCGTGAGGTCAAAAAAAGCAAGACACCAGTCAACGAGCGGGAGATGCATGTTTGTCTTCGGAGCTCTGGGGAATGTCGGAGGAGAAGAAAAGAAAGGTGGATGGGCTCGTTGTTTCGAACACGGGTTTTCCTATCAGGATGTTCTGCTGGCGATTCCTATCGCATCCTTGCGTGATATCAATTATGTTTTCGATTTTGGATCTGCTCACTAATGATTATTTTAACAATTGAATAATCTGTAAATGATTTTTTTTTTTGATTCATTGACGAATCTGATGAAAAAAAAATTCACATACGATCCAAATTTCCATCCCTTCACAATATAAAAACAGGATATCATATTAAATTGAAATTGCCGAAAATAAGAAAATATTTGATAGGATTCAGTTACTCGCGGACTGCTGGTGAATGTTTTTTCTTTTTTTTTGTTGTTGTGATCAGCAATGAAAGGCATTGATCGGCATATGCCAATCACGTACTTTTCCACAATACACAATAATTGGCTGACCACGATCGGTGGCCGATCGATCAGACTGTTTCAACATAGTATGAAGAACAATATAAAAGTTCAATTATTTACTTCAAATTATGAATTATTTATATTCAACAACACCTAAAAAAAAAACAATAAAAAAAACATATAGTTGCTGGATCTAATTAACTAAACTCGCTGAAGGAAATCCCTACTACTAAGCGTAATGATTGACATAAACTAAGCGTGAATAAGAAAAGCCACCAATCACCGGAGCTGAGTGTAATGACTGACATCTTGACGAACCAATGAAAACTGAGTAACATCGGATTTGAAAAAAATCTGTCTGAAGTGGACCCACTTTTTTTTTTTTGTTTTTACATTTTCCTTTTGCCTTTTCCATTCTTCACCCTACAAATGATCTTAATCATTCACACACAACATACAATCTTTCACCAAATCACCGCCTTTCATGAACTCATTCACTCCCAAAGACGTATTTAAACGTCTTTTCAGACTTGGTCCAGAATTGGCTGGTACTGAATGAGTTAAAAGATAAGATCAGGCAGACACACAAACCAAAAATGGAAGATAAATGGATTGGATCTGGACAACGTCGAGCACTAAGGAGTTGTGCAAACAACTGAACCCCTCTGATGTGGCTCAATACAATATTCTGAATATCAGGAACACCTCTGCGACAGATGCAAACTACAACCACAAAAACAAACATTGTCAGATGAAGACTTGTCTGATGATGTATTGGTGATGTATTTCTTTTCTTTTCTTATTTTTTTATGTCATGCCCAACGCGTCAAGGCCAAAACATATCATGCAAAGACAACATTGTGACCCCTGTTCTGCATTAATCTCCATATTCTCCACATGACTTCTCTGCAATGATCAAGTCTATAACTTCAGCGAATTAAAGTGAAGCTCGTAAGATGTTGAAATAATTTACGTTCCTGAAAACTGATGGGAAGTTGCTCAAAAAAGTTTCAAAATGTTTCTGGCCGGTAAGTGAATAATGTAATCTAGTGGGACATGCTGTCTTTGTGTGTGTGTGTGTGTATGTGTGTGTGTGTGTGTGTGTGTGTGTGTGTGTGTGTGTGTGTGTGTGTGTGTGTGTGTGTGTGTGTGTGTGTGTTTCACTCCACATCCAGTATCTACACCATCAAGTGATTGATGAAGCATCCCTGCCCAGAAGGAAATGCAAGAGTGTGACCACCTGCTGGGGAGGGAGCACATAGGGGGTAAATCCCTCAGGGGAAAGACTGGAGTCGTGACTTGTTAATTCTGTTTGTGTGGCTGTGCGAAGGTGAAGGAATGGAAAACTAAAGCCATCCATATATTATTGGGGTAAAATGCACTATTGCACTTGTGTGTTGGTTGTCACCGGGGACATCTCAAGAGCACCGACTGACAACCCGCCACATTACTTTGTACCGCACTGTCCATTAAATAAGACACAGTCTTATTTATTGAAATATCACACGGACTGGACGGGAAACGCACTCAGAACCAACAGATTACGGGATGTTAAAAGACTGACTTCCTGTTAGGCAAAGACGCACAGATCGGGTGACAGCACAACCCTCTGTCGTCCAAACACATCACCAGTCAGCTCCATCTGTGTACCAACGGAGGCCCTGACGTCATCCATGTGCCTATACGTCAATTAACATGTAATAAGCCGATTGTGGCCGGATCATTTCAGCATCTCTATACATGCCTATAAAATTTTGCCATGCATAATGTCTATGCAAGTGAAAAAAGACTCACTGATTCCTCTCCAGATGCAGCAGCAGCTTCTGGCCCTCAGCTGAGATGAGAACTTCAGCCTCGGCAGGATGCTGGGAAGACACAGTAGAGACTCAGAGCTCAGAAAAACAATGCGCCATTGTGTCTTTAATCATCTTGTGACGTTAACCGAGTGAGACCGACTCACCTCTCTGTCGACAGACCTGCCGTGCCTGCGAGGATGCAGCCATACGGGATAGGTGATCTCATAACTCTCCGCCGCACCGCTTTCTCCTGCAGAAAGTTGGAATTTATGATAGCACCAGACAAACTGATTAGATGAATTAGTTAATGTGATTGTGCCCCAGTGGTCTGATACGCAACAATAATTATTTAAGTCCACTGTATTTTAGCTTGTTGTGCGCACCAGACAGAATTTACTAAAACATCCTACAGGGCACTCATTGAAATACTCCAAGCATCATCCAAATTGGGACCCTCAAAAATTATTGTGGCAAAAAAAAAGTGTGTGTGTTTGTGTGTGTGTGTATACATATATATATATATATAGAGAGAGAGAGAGAGAGAGAGAGAGACAGAGAGAGAGAGAGAGAGAGAGAGTGCTCATTAAGTTTTGCCTGGTGAGATGAAGCACCACTTGAATGATGCCACAGTCCATTTCAACGCAGTTGAGTTTGCACTCTGATGGATTAGACTGTAGATTGCACAAAAGAGACCAAATTCGATACTGATGTAAATCGTGGTTTTCCCAACCGAAAACAGCACACTGCTATTTTTTATTTACTCTATCCTATTGGGTTTTGTGCAAATCTGCCTTTAGTTGTGACCAGTGAGTGTACATTGCTCCAAACAGCAATTTTCCATCATGCAACTTTTATAAATACCCGACCTGTTTAATGCATACAGCTGTTTGTTGAAGGCGACACAGAAACTGTAGTATCGATTGCTTCGTGCGCGGTTGTGAGCGTCTCTCCTTCATGCAACGAATAGTGAACGCTTCGTCGAAGAAAAATCACGAATCAAAGCTATTTATCGATGTAAACAAGTGAGACTCACGGCGGCCAATAGCGGCTTGCGCAGCCGGCTGAACCCAGTGAAGAAGCGCTATGAGGGACACGCAGAGGAGAGAGGACGGCGCGCCATGGAGAGGAGGCGGCGGAGGAGGACGCATCCTAAACCCAAGAGGACCCCGGTGGACTGGGACGGGAGAGACATCAATGTACGCGCTGGCTGGGATGGCTCACATCCGACGCAAGGAGAGTCTCCGTCGGTGTGCCACGG
Organism: Hippocampus kuda; assembly: GCA_901007745.1. NCBI lineage: Eukaryota > Metazoa > Chordata > Actinopteri > Syngnathiformes > Syngnathidae > Hippocampus > Hippocampus kuda. The sequence continues at coordinate 10,479 of CAAKHF010016216.1, forward strand.
CGAGGAGGCGCCGCACTTCTGAGAGATGATGGACACTCTCCTTGAGCCCTCCCCTTCAAGTACACGCGCGTAATCACGCATGCGCGCAAGACGAGACCAGGACGTACATTCAACAAGACATCATTAGTTGTACTGTCTGTACAGTGATCCCCACGACGGGCAGAGATCCTGACGTTGAACACATACAAACACACACACACACACACACACACACACACACACACACACACACACACACACGCACACACAAACGCACACGC
>CAAKHF010016227.1:1373-13794 GCA_901007745.1 Hippocampus kuda
GGGGTGAAAAATGACACAATTATGTTCCTGTGATGAAAAGTGTGCGTGTGTATGTGTGTGTGTGTGTGTCCTCGGGGTCTCTTTTTCTTTATGGTTTTAAAATATGATTGCTTTATTTAATTTATTTACTTATATATTTTTAAAGCAAGACACTGTAGTTTGGCCGAATTTGTGATTGTGTGTTTGTGTACATGTTCCTGTGTCAGTGTTCTAACCCAGAGAAGTGATGTCAGTTGTTGTGGGCGTATGAATCATTTTAAATGTTCTCTATGAAACACAAATAAAGACTCATAGACAAGGACAGCTCTGTCCGTTCGGTGTTTTGTGTTCCGTTTGTGTTCTGTTTCATGAAAATTGATCGATAGACACCATCACATGCGGTTTGAACAAGAAGTGTGTATTTGCCTACATGTCACTGTACAATTGATCCACATGATTTCAATGTGGCCAACAACTGAGCCATTGGGGATCTTAAACACAGTAGTTGAAAACAATTATTTTAAGATTAGCATTTGTATCTGATCAATTAAATTGCCAATTATGACGAATATCATTATGGACAAGCAGTATGCTATGACAGTGCATAATTCTCTCGTCAAAAATGGGGCCTCGGATTGTTAGTGAGAATACAGTTGCAGTGCATGCAGCTTTCATAGACTGTATTGACCTCTAGTGGAGAAGCAAGTAAACTTTTCAAATGGATAGATCCATCCAGCCATCCATTTTCTAATCTGTTACCTCACGAGTGTCGCCGGGGGGTTGCTGGAGCCTATCCCAATTGTCTTCGGGCAATAGGCGGGGACACCCTGAACCGGTTGCCAGTCAATCGCAGAGCACACAGAGGCGAACAACCATTCGCACTCACAATCACACTTTGAGCCCCTCGTTAGGATAAAAAGATTAGAAGAGAGTGAGAGAGACAGAGAGAGAGAGAAACGTTGCATTTGCTTCAGTGTGGTCAATGGACAGCAGACAGCATGAGCACTCCATTGAACTTTCATCTGAACGATAATTTGCAGTGCAGTTTAATAAAGCAGTACGAAGCATCAGTTTGTCAATGTGCATTTCAGATATCTGTATGTTATTTTGGATTTGGTTTAAATAAAAAGGCGGGGATAAAGTAAAATACGTGTTTCCGTCAAGTGAGCAGCCTTCCGCCGATTGGTTGTGGTCAATGTCACGTGACCCTCGATTTCCAGTTCCCCTTCATCTGAACAAGATTTTGTCGAGACAGACGTAGTATGCACTCGTCAGTGTGATGTTGATAAACTTAGCCACGAAAAGAAGAAGACAAGGGGACGTGCAGAAATGACGTGTGCGACTTTCCAAGACTGTTGAAGCAACATTTCTTGGCTCAGACCGCAAAGTTTGCGAACGTTTGCTTGCAACACTGACTCGCATCACCGCGTGGCGTACCGCTTTGGCTGGTGTCTTTGCGTGACTTACGTCTGACGTCAGAACGTCAGCTGGCCCAATGTTTACATCCAGCAGTGGTGTGTTTTTGACTGGATCGGCGAACAACAAGAGGCTGGCCATTGACGAGATCACAAACAGGAAGGCTCCATCAGCGGCCCACTGAGGTACGTATGTCCTCAACTTGTTTGTAATCAGTTAACTGGATCTTTTGTTTGCGTCCCTATTCTTTTCCACCTTCGTGCGAAGTCGACGACGCTGGATTGTTTTGACCTTCTCGCCGGAGCATAGTCAGGTTTAATTATTTGGTCTGCTGGTGGTGGTTACAGCGATCCTGGATGTGAATATTCATTCCCAATCTAGCACCTGAGTGACGTACATTTGCAGCTAAAGTGGTGCATAAATGCAGTGAATTGGAACTAGATTAAACGTCTGCATTACGATGATAATAAAGACATCGACCTACAAATGGACGCGAAAGGTACTGTACCGAATCGTCTATCAATTGCTTTTAGTCAGAGATTTGTGAGAAGCGGGTCCACTACAGTATTAGCTTACTAACCAAAATGTGCTGCCAAGAGAGGAATTGGTCACAGCGCCGCTCCGTGGCCTCTCTTTAATATCCAACGATCCTGTTTTACGGCGGTAATTTATCAAGGCCAGATTTTATATGCAGGTGGCAGTGTCTCACGATCCGTGGAACCAAACGGTGCAATTCACATTCTTTTTTGTTCTTTTATGGCTTTGTGGTCAGCCTGTTCACCCTGTGATGTTTTTCTCCTGTTGCCCTGAGCTCTACTGTTGTTTTTAACACCGCTCGGAAGCACAAAGGCTGCATTCATTCACACCTACCTGCCCTTGCATTATGCTGCCAAAAGCAGGATTTCAACCTCAAGCGCCCCCCAAACCTGTATTAAAAGTGTAAACTTACTGTAAGGTAAGAAAACACACATAGGAACACTGTTTGCAGCCCAAATTGTTGATATGGCTGCCCTCCAGAATGAAGGGCTTCATGCTCCAAGCAGACCAGGAGATTATTTGAAGGATATAGAGGGCGGCATCTGGCCTGCAGTCCTTGAGTTTGAAACCTGTGAAAAATATTACCTCACCTCCTTGAAACACTTTCTTCTGTATTTCCCTTGTGATGATGATTTTTGTTGTCATTTGCATGGGAGTCATAGAGGTCACGCTCAAGATAAGCAAGATTGCATTTTTTGTAAGTTTGTGTTACCTCACTGCTTAGGAGTTTATGAACTGAACAGCAAAGTTAAATACACGGTAACAAAATACATAAAGCCAAACAAGCTAATTTGCCAAAGGATCATTAAGTTTCTAGAATAGTAGTTTCAGGCATAACTCGTGCTTTTGTCCTATAACGTATTTCCATAATAGCCCCCAAAGAAAAAAAATCCTAGGTTCACACAATGGACTCACTGTAAATTGTTTGTTTCCCTTTCCTTCAGGCATCATGGGTGGAGCTGTGAGTGCAGGCGAGGACAATGATGACTTGATTGACAACCTCAAGGAGGCTTACTACATCCGCTCAGACCTGGTGGAGCGGGCTTTTCGTGCCATTGACCGCGCCGACTATTACCTCGATGAATATAGGGAGAACGCCTATAAGGTGAGCATAGTAAAAAAAAAAAAAAAATTGACCTGGTTGGAGTTTCAAGAACGCTGACCTGCTTCATTTTTGTTTATATTTAGGACTTGGCTTGGCGTCATGGAAACATTCACCTATCAGCTCCGTGTATCTACTCTGAGGTGATGGAGGCTTTGGACCTTCACCCTCGTATCTCCTTCCTAAACCTCGGCAGTGGGACAGGCTATCTGAGTACCATGGTGGGCCTCATACTCGGTAGGTGATTGAAATAAATTTGCTTGACCCTAATAAAGCTCATGTGGTGAAATACACCATTATCATCATGTGAATTAGGCAGCATGATAAACACAGTTTGACTATTTTGAACGTAGAAAGACGTAACTAATACGGTGGATTTGAATTTGAGTTGTGCACAATTTTTTTGTAGAATATGTACCTCTATTTACGTACAAAGTTTCACCTTTGCACAATACATTGACCTAATCACAAATGCCAGAGCCAGCCGCGTTTTACGAATGAATGCAGAAGTAGGGAACACATTGACGTGTTGAATTTTTACCAACTATGGAAATAAAGCACTCAACAACAGTCAGAATGGCCCCTAAGAAGAAACTTCTCAAGGGAGCATTCAAAAGCGCTTGTCATAGATAAGTAGGTAGATTTGTGATCTTCTCACGTTGTGTAACCAGGTATTGCATCACGCAAGGCGAGGTAGGCACTGGTATGCTAACTTTGTTGGTTTCCTCTTTTTTTTGACTGACTGAATCACTCGTTAGTGATTGCATAAGCAAGACAGTAAAACAAATATGAAAATGATCAAAAGACATTTGTGACAAATGTATCGTTTAAATCAGGGGTCCCCAACCTTTTTTGCCCCACGGACCGGTTTATGTCAGACAATATTTTCAGGGACCGGCATTTAAGACGTGGCGGATTAATACAACAAAATAATATGGTATGAGCTGCATCAAAACTGTGGTGTTTCGAAATATAATAATAAACACAAGTAGCGTCTAATCTGGCCGCAACACTGATCGTTATGATAATGTTTAATGCCTTCAAAATACGATACAACGCAAATTCAAAGTGCATGAAAATGACGACTCACCACAGCCCCGAGCTTGATTTTCTGCAACTAGACGGTCCCATCTCGGGGTAATAGGAGACAATGACACCTCAAGTGTGTGCTTTATGTCCAGTCTACTTCGTAATTTTTAGTCGCCGTTGCTGCAGAAACCCCCCACCTCACACAGGTACCATGTCGGAAATAGCAACAGTGCTATTGTGGCGATCTCAGAGTATTCAGCCATAACTTTAATCCAGTTGTCTCGAACGTACTCTTAAGGCCGCCGTCATTTGCGATCTCCAGCAGTTTTTTAAACTCATTTTGCGACCTCCAGCGTTTTTGTTTTTAGCGTAATCGGTCACGTGACGGAGAAGCGTGGCTTGACGTGAGTCAAGCGTGACACAGACGGATGTAACGGAGAATCCGGTAATTTTTCCAAATAAAACATCTTTCGTATTCCGAAATAAATAAAACGGAATTAAGGCAAGTTCTTTCTGTGCGGCCCGGTACCAAATGCCCTGCGGACCGGTACCGGTCCGCGGACCGGCGGTTGGGGACCCCTGGTTTAAATGACAATGTGACATCCCACTTTATGATTTTTGTTTGAGCAGAAAAAGACAAGTTTGCCTGGATCGGTAGTCCAACATCAACCGGTGAATTAGAAAAGAAACAGACGTCATAGGAGAAAAAAAAAATTTGCCTCAGAATTTCCCCATGTGATTATGAAAGAATCAGCTCAGTGATGGAGCTGTAATTCTCGCCCTTTCCCCCTTCACAGTTAAAGTTAATGACCAATAAATAGTTCTCATATTTTTTAAGTGTTGTATTTCATGATAATAGGGTATTTCACTTATTTTTTAAGTTGCCTTCCACACTCTGGTTAAAACAAAATGACTATGTATAACTTAATTTTCGGGCTGGAACAGATTAATTGCATTTCCATTCATTTCAGTGGTAAACATTACCTCAATTTCTGAACACTCTAGGTTACAAATGGACTCACGGAACCAATTAAGTTTGTAATTTCAGGTACCAAAGGTTTTAGTCCAAGGGAGTCATTCAGTCGTGCTATGTTGGAGTAGGCATATTCATTGATTAATTGACTGATTATTAGGGGTGTCCCGATTCAACTTTTTCACAGGACCATTCGGAGTGAATCATGGGATTGAGTTACATGCTGATGTAATTGAGTACGCCTACCAGAAGCTTGATTCCTTCATCAAAACCAGTGACAGTTTTGACAAGTGAGTATCAAAATGGTTTTGTCACATTGTCTAGTTTTTAAATAGCACGGCAAAGCAATTAGCACGACATGGGACTCCGATTCCGAATCTGAATTACAGGAAGCTTTGGCCAAATCCCCACTCAAGGGTGAGGGGTTGCTATTCATTGCTGTTACTTGGCCTCCAAACAGATTTGAGTTCTGCGAGCCATCTTTTGTGGTGGGCAACTGTCTGGAGATCCCTCCGGAGAGCCGTCAGTATGACAGAGTGTACTGTGGGGCCGGGGTGCAGAAGGATCACGAGAAATACATGAAGAACCTAATTAAGATTGGGGGCATCCTCGTCATGCCACTTGAGGAAAAGGTTAGTCTGCCCGCAAATCACCTCAGAAAGCACAGTGATGTACAAACAGTCCCCTCTGAAAGTATTGTAAAAGCAAGGTCAAATCATTTGCTTTTGTTGCATGCTGAGGACATTTGGGTTTCAGATCAAAAGGTGAATATGAGACACAAGATCCCTAGTCCAGCTTTTTTTTCTGTCATCAATTCCTGTGAAGAGCCTAGGCCGACCTGTTTGATATCTGTTGCACAGTGCACCAGTAGTGCCTCCCCCCCCGCAGGACATTCCAAATTGTTGTATTGGCTTTGCCCAGTGTTTGTGCAGTAGTGATTTTTGTCCCCCCTTCTCTCAGTTTCAAAAATGGTTTGCTTTTCTCCCACACACAGCTCTCTGGCCTTCACGTTTGCTTGACAGCAAAATGCCATTTACACAGATAAAACGCAAAAGCCAAAACTAACCACTATCTAATGTTGAAACCAGGGTCGCCCAACCCCGGTCCTCGAGGGCCCGTATCCGCCTTGTTTTAAATGTCTCCCTCCTGCAACACAGCTGGTTCAAATGATTAGGGAGATATGTAAAACATGCTGGGTTGGAACCCTCGGGAACTGGGGTTGGGCACCCCTGGTTGAAGCAATCAGACTCAAAGGCAACACTTGAGCAACGGCAAACGGCCATCACTTCAATGTCCTTATACTTCTGTTCATTTGAATTGTTGGTGGCTTAAAACGCTGTCCTGAGACGTTTTATCACACTTAGATATAAATGGCATGAAATAAAAGCTGGAATTCAGAACTTTTGTCAATTTTTTTTTTATCTGAAACGCAAATGCTTTCAGTGTCCATAACAAAGGAATTGACCTTGCCGTTTCAATACTTTTGGGTGGGACTGTGCGTGTATAGAAATTAATTCCGCCAACCGTATTTTCTGCAGCTGACCAAGATCACCCGTACAGGACCAAACACCTGGGAGACCAAAAAGATCATTTCTGTGTCTTTTGCTCCTCTCATACTTCCGAAACACAATGTAAACGGCAAAACCAAGACTGTCCCGTTGCGTAAGTCACTTTTTATCTTTTAATCAACAGTGCATCAAAAAGTACATGGCAGTGAACCATTTTCATAGACCCAACTTGCCTTGATGTCATATTTGCACCCCCTTTTTGTTTCACATTTTCATTTTTGAACCCATTTCCGTCACCAATAACAAACTATTAACATCAACAATAACACCACCTCATTTGGGAACAAAATCTTATTTTGTCCCCACCCGTATTGTTTTGTGTTTTTTGTTATTGTAAAGTGTCCTTGGGTGTCTTGAAAGGCGCTTATAAATAAAATGTATTATTATTATTATCCATCCATCCATTTTCCGAGCCGCTTAATCCTCACTAGGGTCGCGGGGGGTGCTGGAGCCTATCCCAACTGTCTTCGGGCAGTAGGCGGGGGACACCCTGAACCAGTTGCCAGCCAATCGCAGGGCACACAGAGACAAACAACCATACGCGCTCACACTCACACCTAGGGACAATTTAGAGTGTTCAATCACCTGCCATGCATGTTTTTGGAATGTGGGAGGAAACCGGAGCACCCGGAGAAAACCCACGCAGGCCCGGGGAGAACATGCAAACTCCACACAGGGAGGCCGAAGCTGGAATCGAACCCGGTACCTCTGCACTGTGAAGTCGACGTGCTAACCACTGGACTACCGGGCCGCCCATTATTATTATTATTATTATTATTATTATTATTATTAAAATGAATCAAAATGGTACAGTTGCATGACTGTACACCCCTTACAGTATAGTACCTGGGTAAAAGTCTTTCGTGCACCCTGTAACCTGATAACATGTGAAGCTGTCCACTGAAGTCACCGCTGTCCCTGAAAGGGTTCAAGTAGACTAAACATTTTTTGTACTTAAATAACAAAAGATATTAAATGTCATTAAGTATTCAAAGTAAAAGTACTTTTTTTTTTTCAAATGCGCATTTAGAATTTTGATTCTTTTTCTTTCGTCTTTAGTCCCTTCCCTGGACTGTTATTTTATGACAGTATTTTAATGTCACTGTCATTTTAGGTCTTGCCAGTGAAAACAAGTATTGTCATGATTTTATGAGATCTGGACAGGTCTAAAAAGCAAAAAATAAATAAATAAATCAGCCCTACTTTAACTTACGTCTGTCCCTCCTTCCCCCTTCACTCTCGTTTCGTTCGTTTCAATTTTCCAGCAAAGTACGAGGTCCGAACACTACAGGAGCTGGCTCGTTTCTGCATCCGCCACACGCTACAAATGACCACCGACGGAGGAGAAAGCCAATCCCGCAGCCGTGGCTCCTCGTTCAGCGTGGGCAGGGGTCTGGCTGTGGCCGGGCTCCACAAGTACGGCCCTCGCTTCAAGCGCCGCCGTGTGCATCGGCGCCGCTGCAACACCCTCGTCCTGGCCACCCGTCAGGTGGTCAGCAGCGGTATGAGCCCCGTTCCTCTGGACAGCAACAATAACCAGGGAGGGAGAGTGGAGGACGAGGAGGCGGCGAGGCGAGAGACGAGGAGCAGTCGGAGGGTCGCTCGTGGGGCAAGGGGCTTGATGGAGGAAGAGGATATGGTGGAGGAAGAGGTTGAAGAAGAGCAGGAGGAAGAGGAGGAAGAAAGGGAGACGGGAGAGCTGCTTCAAGTTCAGCCTGCTGTCAACGTGTTGCGAGAGAGGATCCTGGGCCTTCCGCTGCCTGAGCCTTTGAAGAGGTTCCTCTTGTACTACAGAAACAAGTGAGCAACAAAGCCAGCAGACTGAAGCCCCCCCTGCCAACCTGTAGAAGGCAGGACAGCATGCCTGACATCCTCTAGCCCTGCCTCATGGTGGACCAGGGGTCACCGACTTTTAGGAGACTGAGAGCTACTTTTAATTCATGGGCTTCACAGTTTCTTATATGCTTCTGGAATTGCTCACGTTACCTTAAATGATGATGGTTTCTTACAGTACTTATTGATGATGATTTGACAATGATAAATATAAATGTGCAACACTATGAATCACTTCTACAGCATTCCTAGGATTTCACAATGTCCCATCAGCGGTGAGCCATTTTCTCAAAAGGCCTGCGTGCTACTTTAATGTTTGGGGGCTGGATGGTGCCCTCGGGCGTCATGTCTGGCGACCCCTGCTGTAGACTCGAGTACTCAACAGTCCCATCTTGTTTGATCGTCGTGCAGTTTGATTTTTTCCTGAATGTGTGTCAATGTGTTAAACGGCTTTAAAAAAATAAAGGGATGACTTTTATAAACAGAACAATGTAACTCCAAGTGTTCCCTTTATTTTTTTGAGTATATCAGATCGACATTTTTGTATGCTGTATGAGGAAAGGCGAGGGTGTTTTTTTTTTTTTTTGGAAATTGAGCTGTATTATTGTCTGCTGTAATAAAGTGGATTATACTGAAGTAAACACTGTAGTTCTATTATTGGGGCCAGCAATAATTAATTTCTCAAACGCCTTCAAGCTCAGGCAAAAAATGTCCCAACAGTCATTGTGGCCCAGTGAATCAATTGTTGATGCAAAGAAGTAAAAAGCTGGCCAAAAAGCTTTTCTCTATTTCTCAGTTGATAGTTTTTCAAATTGACTACATATTTCTGACATTTGTGTGAATTCTAGGCAATAAGCAGAATATAAACACATTGAATGCAGTGATGAGGACTGTATTCAAATCACCCAGACAATGTGTTCATTATTCATTTTTATAACTCATTTTCATTACCAACATTTTGAACAAATACCAAAAAAAAGTTGTCTGGTATTTTTTTTTTTTAATACAGTTTTAGTAAAGTGACAAGTGAAGACTTGCAGCAAGCTAAACCTCAAAATGATTACATCTCTTCAATTTTATACATCGGCTACATTACCATCTGGAGATAACAGTTCCAAATCTTACTCTTACCACCTCTGTTGGAATGTCTGGAGGAATATTAAAGAGGGAAATGCTTAACAGGGAAAAAGCAAGTATCCACAATTGAATGGCTTTTGACGTGCAGAAATTAAAATAGTAATTAAATAAAAGTTTAGCTCATTAGTGTTCATTTTTATTACATACCATCAAGCTGGAAAAAAGTCCTTTAAAAATGTGTAACATAATGAACATCCATATTTTGTAACATCTTAACAGACCAAATGAATGTAGCCCAAACAGCCAGAGCAGACACCCTCAGACAGGTAAAGGGAAGGTTAATGTTATTCCCATAGCACCTGTTGGTGGGTGAGCCTTTAAGCAGCGAGTGAGCAAGAAAAAGGATGTGGCTTGGTTATAACAGCATCTAAACTGTTGATCTGCGCACCGTTATTCATGCCTCCTAAAGTGGCCCGAAATCGGTCAACTCGTGAGACATCAACAGCCTCATCAATGTGCGTGGGAAGGACAAGCTCCAATTCGGTGTCGAAAAATCCCACAAAAGGAGCCGGAACACAAATGCTGAGGTGCATCACAGCTCGCTGTGGAGCTGTCGACCAGTTAGTGTCAAGTGTATTTTTCATCAGATGAATGGTTGGGTGAAGCGAGCGCTATGCTTTCAACTAGAAATTCATCACTTGCATCAGGACCACCTTCATGCAGACTGCGTTGCCTGACTGGCGCCAGTGGGCCTGTTCAGCAGGACAAATGTCACTCATACTGTAGCGCATTTTGACGTTTGTGAGTAGAACAGAACTCGTTGAAGGTTTGCTCAATATAGTCACAGATTAAAAGTACCCGACAGTAACAAGTAGTGGTTACATCTCATGGCATGTCATTTTTTTCCTACAAAGCAGCATTAATCCTTATATTTTCTTGAGCCTTGAGCAGATTCCACGATAGTGTTGCCTTGGGCAGAATAAAAAGCTCCAGATTGTGAAGGTGCTCAGGAGAGGTTGGCAGATTGCATCTTTCACTTGGGCACCAGCCCACGGGATTGTGGGTAAATTGGGGATGCTGGATTGTGAACACTGAATGAAGAGGTCCAAGTGTTTGATTGCTTGCCCGTTCTTGGTCGACTGAATGACAAGAAGCCAGGACAATTCAATTCATGATATCTCAACGGGAACATATTGGAATGAACTGTGGTAAAAATGAGTATTTGCACAACTTACCCAGACTTTGGTTTCCTGAGGCTTCCACCGACACTGGCAAGTGGTGCAAAGCTACTATTAAATCCAGAGGCATCAACCTGAAGATCCTCTTCATTCCTCAGAGCGTCCTCCAGAGCCGCTGCCACCTTTGGGGCGATAACTGGCCGCTGATAATCTTTGGTGGTCCGAGATGGCATATCCATGCCTAGCAAAAGGATGTTCTCAGCCTGTGGGATGTGAAAAACACAATTTTGTTACATATTTTATGCAAACTATGATGCATATACAATTTCAGAAACAAAAAAAATAAGTGCAAAATTATTCTAAAATTACTGGGTAATGAATAAGGAACTGCAAATATTTTCCTATTGGCTCATACACTGATGCAGCACTCATACTTGAGGGTCAAGGTGAGACATTGGACTCCAGCTGTGTTCTGAATTGAGTCCAAAGAAATCATTCAAGAATAAAGCAGCATAGAAACGTGGTGCGAGGTTGTCAACACACAGATGAGATAGAAGGGGCCTGTCGTAGAACTGACATTTTAAAGATAAAATTCTCACTTCAAGAAACAAACTTACTTTGTATCTCACGTCAGGGCTATCCTTCATGGCTATCCGAGCATGGTTACTGAGAGGCCGTCTGAACCCAATGGCAGACTGAGGCCTGTTCATCATCTGATGGTCACTGAATCCAAAACAAATATTAGGTTTTATATGTTTAAACACTTGACAGTTAATACATCAACCAGCCATAACATTATGTTCATTGAAAATGAAGCTTCAAATTTGCTTCATGAACCAGTTGTATTTTTTTCACGCCTGTAAATGACACCGCTGGCTATATTATTCAAGTGGACAAAAGAACAGGCTATCCATTTGGGCACAGTATGTATTATGGCGGGAATAAGAAACTAAGAACTAGGCAACTCACTCCTCGATATGTGTGATGGGCCTCATCTTCCAGTATTCATCCTCGTCATCAAAGAAAGCCCTGTTGACTATTTTGTTCTTCTCTTCTAATGGAATGAAATTTTCAATGATAAGATGCCTGAAAAACAAAACGATTAGACAAAGACGATGAGAAAGTTGAAGTCATGGCGAATAGAAGAGACCAAAGCAAAAAGGTCAGCTGTGATGAAATTAACATCCTGATTGTGCGTGTGTGTGTGTGTGTGTGTGTGTGTGTGTGTGTGTGTGTGTGTGTGTGTGTGTGTGTGTGTGTGTGTGTTTAAATCACACTAAGATCATCCATCGATTATCTAACCCGAGATTCTTGATGTGGTAGTGGTCAAAAGTAATCATGAACTGTCCACTAACGAACTCATGAGTTAGTCAGGACATTTTATGTCTGTACACGTTTATGATGCATATTTGATGATGTTGGTTTTGAGCGAGTGTTTGAAAACAAACCATTTTGTGTGTGGCGGGCATATTGGTGACACGAAAAAGCATGCCATCTTTTCAGTTTGACTCAGTAGTGTAACGTCTAGACTCCGTACTTGAGTTTAAGGTCTCGAGTGAGCTCATTCTGGGTCTGTTCCAGCTCCTGGCGCTCATTGATGTGCGCTTCCTGGATGTCATGGATTTCTGCCTTCACTGCCTGTAGTTTAGCAAACAACTAGAAAGAAAGCAGAGACACAGAGAGAGGATCAACTGGTGAACTCAAATAAAACAAATTGACTTTGGAGCAA
>CAAKHF010016232.1:0-11232 GCA_901007745.1 Hippocampus kuda
TGCTAAAGTTGCGGTGAAATGCACACATGCACTTGCACCTGGCCATGTGCATGTGGATCTCCATGTTACAACCGACATGTTTACTCCAAATGTTACTGCCTTGGTAGTTGGTGAGGGGAGAGCTTGGAGGAAGTCTGGGATGGCGCCAGTGTTTGAGGAATGTATCAGAGAGAGCAAGTAAACTTAGCATGAACATTCTCACTCTGCCACACAGGCAAAAGTCTTCAGTGCCCCTGCAGGATGCCGAACGCTTCATTTGGGAAATTCATCAACATTGCTCCTGAAGCCAAAGGTAAATTTACGGTCTTCTTCCCATGTCCATCTGTGCTCTATGCAGAACGTGCACATTGAAACTGTGCCAATCTAACCGGCGTCTGCTTACATTTGCCAGAGCGTCATGAAGTGGGAATGACTCAACAACACTTTCCTCTTTGCTCGACTTTTGGCTCGCGCTGTGCTTTTACATTGTGGGAGTGTCACTTGCACAACTGTGCACATGCTTATGCGGACAAACTTCCTGATGATGCAAACCTCTCTAACGTTTTGTTTTGCAAAGTTTACCTGAGAGAGGCTCTCCCTGCATTTCTGTGTAAATGCTGCATTAGAAACATGGGAGTACTGAAATAAAATAAACACACGCACCTACAGTATATATATATATATAGAGAGAGAGAGAGAGAGAGAGAGAGAGAGAGAGAGAGAGAATTTCACATTGGCAAGAACATTTCATGGGTATTTCGAATACTCAAAAGCGCACTTAAGCCCCTTTGAATATCCATTGAGATATCAATTCCTCCACCGTGTGCAAATAATTCAAAGCCAGAATTTGATTGGCTAGTTAGTTTGTGTTTCAATGGAGAAAACGCCCCTGTATGTATAAAAAAAAATACATCTATAAGTTGTGGTGTTGAAAGTGGTGGTGTTGGGGAAAAAGGAAGAAACAATCAACATTTGGTGGACTGTTATTTTTTACTGTTGCGCAATGACACCTGAAAATGTGGCTCGACAGAATCAGCAGATTAGTAATGTGCATTATCACCATCTACAGGACCGGAGTGGAACAGTATCGTGCCAATGCAGGCCATGCTGAAATTGTTCCATCAGACCAGTCAGGCTGATGTTTTTGGGTAGTTTGATTTGGCCTTGGAGGTCTATCGAATTTTTTTTCTTTTCTTTTGAACTTTGTTTTGTATTCAGTGTATTCTGTGTCATGCTTTAAATAACGACAACTACGCAAAATGATCTGTCAGAGGCCTGCAGCCATATGACAAACTCGGAATCGGAATTGCAATCCAACAAAGCAATGCTTTACTTCCCATGCAGGCTTACACCGATGCCAGCAAGTCGGCATGGGTGTGCTGTACTGTTTGCCGGTGCTCTCATGTATTTTTGCGGTGGCTTCTTCAACCACTTTGGCTGACATGGACTATGGCGGCGTTCCCTTGTGGATCGACCGCTTGCTGGGCGAGCCCAGCGTGCTGAGCCTGCGGGGCCGCTTAGACGCAGCTTGGTACCGAGCCACCAACCCTCAGGCCTGCCCGCAACGGTGTGACTGCCCCATTCAGTGGCCCACGGCACTGTATTGTGACCACAGAAGCCTGAAAGATCTCCCGGAGCTTCTCCCGGCCCGAACGCAGTACCTGTTCCTGCAGGTAGGAAAATCCTTGCAAATGTCATCTTCTATTTTGTATTTCCGTCCTTCATATTTCCATTACCTCCTCTACAGAGAAACAACATCTCCTCCCTCACCGCTTCGTTTCTGGCAAACATCACCGGACTACACTGGCTCATTCTGGACCACAACCTTTTGAAAAATGACCAGCTGGACCAGGGTATCCTACGAAACCAGAGCCAACTGGTTTATCTTTTCGCCAACCACAACCAGCTGAGCTCAGTGCCCCGTAATCTGCCAGATGGTCTCAAGCAGCTCCGACTGGCCCATAACCAAATCAGCAGCATCGGGCCCGAGGCTCTCAAGAACCTGAAGCACTTGACCCTGCTGCTTCTGCAGGGAAACATATTGAAAACCATCAAAGAAGGAGAGCTCCGAGGTAGAAGCGTCTTCCTCATCCTGTCGATTGATGTTTCTAGTATTTTGGTTCGCTTCAGACAACGGCAGGTTCAAAATATCAGAAACACCCCTTAGAATATGTTCGTGTGGTTCTGTTTGTGAACAACAGGTAGAGCCATACAGTGCCACCTGTTGGTCACAAACAGAACCACCCTAACAGAATAAGGCAGTGCAATAATACACGGCTGAGCGTGTAAAAATGTCTTTCAGGTCTGGTCAATCTGAAGTTGTTGGACCTCAGCGACAACGCCTTCTCATCGGTCCCCAGACATTTACCAACCTCATTGCAGCAGCTTTATTTGTCCAACAACTCCCTGTCGGGGCTCGATGAGGACATTTTCCAGGGACTCGTCCACCTCAAGCACCTTCGCTTGAGCCACTCTTTCCTGAAAAGTGGCAACGTTCACCCACAGGCCTTCAACCTCTCGAGCCTGGTGGAACTGGACTTGTCCTACAACAAATTGACGAGCATCCCCACGGTGCCCATCACCCTGCAGCACCTCTACCTGGAAGCCAATGAGATACAAGGTGAGGTGTTAGCTTCTTGAAATACTGCCGGCAAGAACACTTGCACACACAAAGTACAGCTTCATTGATGTACCTTGCTCCTGTTTTCTGGTTGTATTGGCAGTATTTTCGGTTTGCAGAGATATTTCTTCTGATGAAGACGAGTAGAGTTAGGGGAGGGAATGTTGTCTGATGAAGGAAAAAGTAGCTTTGCAAAAGAAAAGGGAGTTTGGTATGAAAACATCTGTGATGGTTTTAGACTCGAGGAAATAGTGCCAGATGAGCGAGAAGCACATGCTGTTCTACTTTCTCTTCTCCTCATTCCTCTTTCTCAATCTGCTCTCCATCACTCCGAGCCACTGCAGACTGGATTTCAAGTACAGTACCGAGTGATCACACAAGGAAACCTTTTGTCACTGAAGTCATTTGGGGCTCAAAGACTGCGGTGTGAAAAGTATCGGCTTGTGTCCTTAAGCGGGGCGGGCAAACCGACAAAAAACACTTCCATGATGACACACACCTTGGTGGTTTGCTAACAACTCCACCATTGGCGGCGCCGAAGCTGCCGGTCTGGGCCGAGAGCCGCGCTCTGACTGAAAGCGCTGCGGTTTTCACTGCCTCCGTTTTAAAACCACAGCACCTGTGAGGTAGAAAACCCAGACTGGGTGAGAGGAAACCTTGTCCGAGTTCTTCTAATGAACACAGCATGGCATGAAACCAAAGGCTCTGTCGCAATGTCACAATGCAGTTGATCATTTCCGAACAACGTGTTCACTTTAGAGTTCAACGTGACGAGTTTCTGCAGAGAAGTTGGACCTCTGACCTATTCGCGGCTGAAGACCCTGCGACTGGACGGCAACAAGGTGTCCTACCGGCATCTCCCCTCCGACTGGGTCTACTGTCTGAGGGTGATTCAAAGTATTTACATTTGAGCGTGAAGAACAGAAAAGGAAATAAACTCCGTTCAGTCCTTAACCTGGCTCTGCAGCATGTTATTTTGGCCTCCTGTCCCGACACCAAGTGTGACATGCCGTCTTAAGTCTGTCTGAACGGAATAGAACACGCCGTGGTGTAATCGAGATCTCGATATTGGCGCCGTGACATTTGAGGATGGCAAAACTCAGTAGCGCTCCCGGGGGAGACTGACTCATTCGGTTGGGCCAAAAGCCACGAGCGGCAGCGCAAAAGAGGTGAACGTCATCTGCAAATGCTGCCAACTGACTCGGGTATTCCTCACATCTCATCTCATAGGTGCATAAACATAATAGACTGGCAACAGAAAAGTCGAGGATTCACAGTGCCTTTAGTGATATTTTTGTATAGAATCCCAAATGTAGCAAATTTGAATTAATTTTTTTCATGGGCCTTGACTATCATCATCATCATGATATTTTCCCTTGGAAAATGAATGAATGAATGAATAATTGTACAAAAAACTAAGCAACCTGTTCTCAGGTTCTCGACTGCCTCGATTTGCCGATGAGCACCTATTCCACACTCTTATTTCAAGACAGCCATTGTTCCAGCGCTTGTGATTAAATCTACTACCGCAGTGATAGGGAAACACAGGCTTCTCATATCACTGGGTACAGCGCTCTTAAAGTTTCCCAGAGTGTCGTTACTTTTGGATGGTACCTGTATTGCATCACAAATGGTCCAGTAGTACATTCATGTGACGTCGGCACAGGCTGCGTGGGTTCACTTCCCACTCAGTGACAGTGTGAACAGGAAAAGGTTTCAAGAAAAGGGATGGAAAACCGTGGTCTGTGTTGCAATCGGTGAGCCGAATCTCCAACATGAATCATCGAATGAGTGAAGTGCTCGCCACTTGAAGTCTGCAGTGTAGCCTCAGATGGAGGCAGAAAATTACATTTTTTTGACAATAGCTAACATGACACCAAGTGGAGGTTTACTCCTAAGTGACTAATTTGGATAAGGGTCATTCATGGCAGCAAACAGAGAAAAGAAAATCATATGGAATTCATTATTCGCAATCAAGCCTGGCCAGTCCAGGGTGTTGTCTGCCTTTTCCTGGAAGTCTTCTGGGATAGGCTCCATCACAGGCCGTCACCCGGATCAGGACCGGTGGAGCAGAAAATGGATGGACGCATGGCATCAAGGCCTCTTTCAAATAAAAATCAAATATCGGATCTATGCCAATGCGACTGCAGTGCAGGTGGACACAAATGATACATTGATCAAAGTGTGCAACTTGAATGGTCTAAATATTTGCAGAGATGCACAGACTTTAAGGGAAAAATAGAGTTGCGCCAAAGTTCAAATCAAACACCATCAATATTTTCAATAGTACCGGAATATTTCTGATGATGTGATTATGTACGCTATAAACATAATGACCGGTTTCGTGTCTGCGTCTTACCGCAGCATGACTAAAAGTCACATCCGTATTTTCCAGGTGACACCATGTCCTCTAAAAAGCATTGCAAAGTGCTTGTGATGGTCTAAGCAGACTGTCGTGGTCTGGGGCCAAGTTCTGCATGAGGTACTCGTCTCATTCTGAACTGGATTTATCCTCTTGATTACATGACACCAAAGGATGTTGACAGAAACTCAACCACTGCTAAAAAAAAAAAACGTTTTGAAGAGTTTCATGACTAGTGTGGCATTGTGTGGCTGTCAAGCCTTCCACATTAAAAGTACATCGTCAGTTCCTCTAAAACAAAGAAACAAATGTGAGCATTTAGATGTTAATAAGGGCATTTCAGAGGAGCTGGGAGGTGGTCCAACTTTTCACCCACAGGGTTTTTTTTTCTCTCCGTTTATGATGTTTTTATGTGTTATAAAATGTTTTTATGCGTTATATCGGTAACCTGGAATGACCCGATGACACATTACAAATCCTCGGCTCCACCTTGCGCTGTTAAATCCATCACACACTTTGCTCGGATAACAGAATGTAAGGGCGGGGGAGTGAAAGGTGTGACTTATATTCTCTTCAGATAGGTACAAAAGGCCTATAAACAACAATGAAACCCGTTTCTTCCAAAGTCCCTCCCACAAAGACTCGTTGTCACGGCAATGACCTATTCGGACTTTTAAAAACGTAATACCGTCGATAGCTGCAGTCAAAACAATCCGCGAGCAGGGAAGCTCCTGTGGTGTCACAACAACAGCAAGAATCGATTGGTCGCTCAGGAGTCTCGTGTCTAAAATACAAACACGTGTCACTCAGCTTAGACTTGACCAGAAACAAAGACAAAGCTCTTTTGTGCACAAGCAGTTATATTAACACTGTTAATGTTTCCAGATGCTTCTTAGTCGCTCCTGGATATGGTTCTGGGAAACGGTGGCAAATTTTAGCGAGCTAAGCAACTTTCAATACTGTCATTTTATCGAGCGAAAGGGACACACAAAAAGTGACTGGCCACACCAAAAAAACAAAAAACAAAAGGCCTTAAAAATTTAGGAATTGAGTAGTAAGTTGAGTAGTTCAACCACCCAAAAGTTTCAAGTGTCTACTATATGCCCAACAAGAGAAAATCACATATGGCTGCAAAAAAACGTTTTCCATCAAAGCCAACTTTTCAGGTTTATTTGTCTACATTTAATTTGTGATCATGGATTCCAAATGTACTCAGTCAACATTTGTTCACAGTCTGCTATTCCTGTGGAACACCTTATTATTTTCACCTTACATAACTTTAAAAGTTAAAACAGATGGCAAGTTCGGAGACTAGTTGAACATTAGCAAGCAAGTGTTGACTTTTTTTTTTTTCTCTGGAAGAAAGATTTTCTTGACTTTTAACATTCCTTCTCAAATCACCAACATTATTATTGGACTGTTTGCATGTGTGTGTGTGCGTGTGTGTTACCTTCCGGTCATAAAATCAGGTAGCTTTTTTTCTCCCATGACTTGCACGGCTGTTGAGAATTTGAATCAACAGGGGATTTAAAGATTGAGCTTCTGATGGATTTTCCCTTTAGTAATGATTTCGACATAGAAACATGTTAAATAAGCCCGTCTACCGACTTACACCAGGAAAAATAATAATAATAAAGTTGGCTGATTGATCCACTCTTCACCCAGACGATTTTAGAGTTCAAGACGAGTTGAAATGTGTCCATGGGCTGTATGTATACAGGGAAGTATTCTCTCGTAAGAAATCATATTTGCGTTGTCCAATCTTTCCTTATAACAGAATTCCTTATGGGAAACGGCTAGGATACATGTCCTTTCTGAACATGCAACTATGTTAACAAAGTACATGTGTAACAGCACAAGCAATAAAATGCTAAAATATATGGTCCAAAAACTGTTTATAACACAAAAAAACACAGCATACAGTACAGGTATAGAACAAGACACGTCACAAAATTAGTACTATTTGCTACAAAATGAGCCTAGTAACATACCTGGTGGCTTTTTTTTCCCCCACCCACTCACTGTCTCGAACTTTACCTCCCCTCGATCACCACACAAGACAGCGTTGCACAGCTGATGTCGTGCAACGAACTTCTGAAGCCAGCCACAGGGACCATGCCCATAGTTAGCGCTATGGAACTCGCCTCCGCTCTACTTAGCGGTCCAGTTAGCGGAAGGTTTGTAGCACGATAACAGGTAAAGCAGTCCAGGAAACGTTCGTTTACTCGACTGTCAGTCAAGCCGCAAGCAATTTACTCTGAGCAGCTAATCGGATGCATTCCCCTCTCTCTTTCCACGATCATTACCGTTCCTCTTAGCGTGGATGCCACGATCTAATGGACGTAAATGTAAATCGTTCGCGATTCCAATCAAACTCATGTCAATAGCGTCACTTACATGTCGCCTTTTTGGATCCAATGAGAGTAAATAGCGTTGTGGACACAGTTATTCTGTAATATCGAGTGGGACTTGCTTGAGTTTGCACTACTGCGGGCTTCCGTATGGCTTCCGGGTTCCGCGTGCCGAAACTTGCGTTGTTATGAATCAATCGTTAATGTAATGTCGTCCTCGAAATTTTAATCCATAGGTTTTTTTTCCTGGATGAGGCGGGAATACTTTGTATTCTGTACATGTTAATTATTTATAAGAAAAAGAAACAACGGTAATGCGGACTCAGCAGTGCGATGAGCTTCACTGGTTCTGCTGGTCCATTATGATAATTCGGAGGTTTTAATAACGCGTTTTATGCACAATGTAGCATTCAATCACAGCTGGAACACATTCTAATTAGGATAAACAAGAAAAGTTTATGTCTCCACGGTGCTGATTATACAATTTCGCTGCCTAAAAGGCAACACACTTCTGTTTTGTTTTGTTTTTTTGAACTTCTGGTAACCATTAAGTTTTGAACCGGCTTCAGAAACAGCATACTTGAAACAATGCGCCCAAGACACAAGTCACGGAACGCAAAAGCTTCACTCAGTCATCTGCTGTGTTTTATGACAGGTCAATTGTCAGATTGTAGCGAGATTCAAAGTCTGTTTCGATGGAAGGTGACGAGTAGAAGAAACCCGACAGACTGTTTTATGGGTGACTACTGAAAGATACTGAAGTTGCGCCGTCAGATTCACCAACTGGATTACAAACACATGCAAACATTTTTTTTGTCATCACTGTAGTCATTGGGTAGATTTAACATGCAAAACAGAAATCGTCGTTAAAGGCAGATGAAGACTTCTGTGTAATATAACAAAAAGCCATCATCGACTAACTCAAATAAATAAATAAATAAATAAATACCTGCTTCTGGATTTCTTGGATTTTTCTGGATTCTGGACAAACTCGCATCAATGCTGCTGGTCATATGGGCAGCGACCTGCCATATCCGGAAAGTCGTGCTGTGATGGAAAAAAAACCCAAAAAAACTTGATGTGTATGTCACTTTGTCATGTCTGCTGCATACAGGCCTGGAGTAGAACGGTGCCAAGATGCTATATTATGAAAAAAAAATTTTTTGGTGGAAGTCTGTTGTATTCCATATCACTTTTTAAAATTATTATTCTGTTGTATTTATTGTTGTCAATACTACAATACTGATAATGTTCAGGGTGACAGGGAAGCAGTAGCCTATCCCAGCTCACTTAGAAGGAGCGACAGAGAGAAAATATTTTACTTTGGCCTATTCCAGCTGAGACAGTTCAATAAAAAGCAACACATTGTATTGTATTTGATCAGACATAAATTTTCCTCTCGTATTCCAAAAAGATATTTGTATTTGTGTCACCAATGATTTATTTTAAAAAAAATGTTATATATTTTTTAGGATTTTTTTTTTTTTGTAGGAAGACACAGTGACATGATCAAAAAGTTGAGAGCAAGCGTTTTAACAGATAATAAAGTTGGCTGGCGGACTTGAGAGATGTGGATTTTGGCCTGATTTGTGCAGGGCCATTTGGGCGCGGCATGAAAAAGGCAAGAATGTTCACACACAGCTCACAGGATGTGATGTTGTCTCATCTCAATGTGTGCAACAGCATTTCAGTACAAACAATATCAATGATGGAGAGAATATAACTTCCTAACCTTTGGTTTTTGTCGGGAGGCCAAATCCCGCTCATCTTCTTCCCATCATCAAGAAACACAACACAAAATGCTCTTTAAATGACAGAAGAGCCCGTTATTGGATGGCTCTTCGATTATAATACACATCGTTCCATGTTGGACCTGAGCCTGAACCTGCCTCGCTCACCATCTGTTTGCAAAGCAGATGCTTCAGTCTGTAATAGCGAGCATAACGGCCGCAGCGTTTCATGTTTTCCTGCAATAAAAGCAAGCGTGAGCCCTCAATAAATATCGCTCCTCCAGAATCAACAGGTAAGAAGCTCAGTGCAAACATTCCGCCCTTTGTTGTCCATCTGCGCGGATTTGAGCACCGCGAGCCAGACGACTTGCATTCCAGAGGTCATGTGACACAGCGTGCACATGCAGAAACAAACCACACAAATCGCCTCGTATTATTTATCACCTCTAATGAAACAAACATCCCACCGATGCCTGCATGTATTGTGTCATAATACCTGCAAAAAATGACACCGTGCTTACGTTTAGACCTCCTTGACGATTAATTTTCAACATTTATGACGGATTTAAACACTTGACAGAAGTTCTAAGGAAGAAACGTTTTTTGGGGGGTTTTTTCCCCGTACAATAAAGATGCCTTTCGCTACGTTGCATATTTAACAGCATTACAAAAGAAGATTAATCACAATAAGCGAATGAATAGAAATGTCTTATTTTCCATTTCTGGTTGAGGTCAGCGAAAAACAGATGTTTGGCCCAGCTGTGCTCTGTCACATTCAGTCACCAGGATTGAATTCATCTGTTCTCTCCGGTCAAACCCTTGATGAACTGTTCAGGCAATTTTTAAGCAATCATTTTTAATCTGGCGGCATGGTGGGAATGAGTCTTCCAAAAACATTCATCTTAATAATAATAATAATAATGCATTTTATTTAAAAGCGCCTTTCATGCCACCCAAGGACACTGTACAGACAATAAAAAATACAATGTAAAAATTGTTAAAAATTATATAAAACAAGACATAAAATCATAAAATATAGGAGATGGAAAGGCTATGTATTGTAGGCAATCCTGAACAGGTGTGTTTTTAGGCGGGACTTGAAAGTGGAGAGAGGTGTGCAGTTTTGGAGGTCCGGAGGTAGATTGTTCCAAAGCTTTGGGGCAGCGCGACTGAAGGCTCTGGCTCCCATTGTGCTCAGGCGGGCAGGAGGCACTGACAGGCGGAGGGAAGACGAGGATCTGAGGGAGTGAGTGGGGGTATGCACCTGGAGAAGGTCGGACAGGTAGGGAGGGGCCAGGTTGTGAATGGCCATATATGTGTAAAGGAGCAGTTTGTAGTTGATGCAAACTTAAATCCATTGAAGAATTTAGATTGTCAATAAGCGAATGCGTGAGGCCATCCGGACTACAGGGCAGAAGCCTGGTGGGCTGGCACCTTTTGGGGCCGATCCGATTTCATTATTATTTTCCTCCATTTTACCCCAAGAGACCGGCCCACAATTTGGTGGTAACAGCCCATGAATCTATTTTGAATAGAGACAACAAACTGAACCAATCAAAATCAATGGCAGAGCTATGCGGTGGCCGAGGGTGGCAAAAGCAACATGGAGACTTGATTTTTGAGTCAGCGTGCTTTTTTTGATACGATTTGAATTGAATGGGCCATTTGTCGTCGTAGGTCGGCTCTGATTGGCTGTTAGCAAGCAAATTCAGGAGCAAGAAGTACGCCGTAAGCAAGGCAACAGCAAATACAATGGGCATTATCGAGTAAATTAAGCTCAGCAAATCGTTGCTTGTGACCCTTGGACTTGATCTTGCTTGTATTACGAATGAGGAGATCACATTTCTGGAGATGTGTGCATTTCATTTCATGAAACAATGACTGTGGATGGTATGACAAAGAATGCCTTCTCAGTTACAGATGGGCTTGCGAGCAGGCATCGAAGTGAAAATCCCAGTGCCGATTTTTTTTATTTATTTAATTTTTGTGCCAATCCAATTCATTCCTGTATGAGTGTGACTGGTTGTTTGTCTACATGTGGCTGGTGACCAGTCTAAGGCGTAGCCCATCATTTGTCCCATGAGTATGAGTCTGGCACATTTAACTTGTATAGAAAAGAAAGAAGCCATGCATGCAGTTTGCCATTGGATGCTGCTAATAAAAACCACATGATGAGATGTGAGTGCCTTC
>CAAKHF010016233.1:0-13725 GCA_901007745.1 Hippocampus kuda
AAGCTGCCTTTGATACAGTTGACCACCTCTCCCTTTGGAACATTCTGAAATACCTTGGAGTGCCACCCAAAATAACCACATTGTTCCAATGACTCTACAACAACTCAGAGAGCTGTGTTCGTGTGAATGGGAAGGACTCAGTGTGGTTCCCCATTAACAGCGGGGTCAGACAGGGCTGTGTAGCCGCTCCCGACCTTTTTAACTGTGTCATTGACCACCTTATGATCCGAGTCCGGGAGCAAGTCTCAGGCGTGCCGTTCGGCAACTTCCACCTGACCGACCTTGAATACGCTGATGACACCACCCTGTTCAGCAACTCCCTCCAAGACCTCAACAGTGCTCCCTCCATATACCAAACAGAAGCAGCAAAGCTGGGCCTCCAAGTAAGCTGGCAGAAAACCAAACTTATGTATATCAGTGACGGACCCCACCCCTCCCCCCTGTTCTTTGGCACAGACGAAGTGAAATTCGTCAATTCCGTCATCTACCTGGGCTTCACCATTATTAGCAGTGGCGATCCCAAGCCAGAGATTGACCGGCGTTGTCATTCCCCACCTTTTATTTAACATGCTCAAACCAATTCACCAGAGAAGGGAAAGTTATGTTTTGCAATTATACTTTTTTTAAATTTTTTTTTTAAATAGCGTTTATTTTAGTAGCCAGAGAAAACCCATGCAAGCATGGGGAGAACATGCAATCGCCACACAGGAAGGCCAGAGAAGAGATTTATAACCCCAACCACTGAACTATGAGGCCACAAGTTTACAATGCTTCCCGAGGAACGTTTCTGACTTCTGAAATTCATATTGTGAAGACGTTTCTAATAAGAACGATCGTCACTCACCCTCATTTTCATTGTTGGCTTGATGGCACTTGTTCTCGGACAGCAGTGTTAGGATGCTCTCCCACACGAGGTTCTTGGAACGGGAAACGGCAGACAGCAAGACATCCACCTCCACAGTTCTGTACACGAGGACTTGAATTTGCAACGTGAAGGGACCTTTCTTCAACTCATCAACTGGCTGATGCGTTTTGATGCTCTGGCGTACACAAACCAGACCTGGAAAGGTTATTCAGACAATATGACTCAGACTCAGGTGAACCGTCAAGTACATTAATACCCTGTAATAATGCCAACATTTATGAAAAGTTGTTTCAGTGAAAAACACAAATTTACAAGAAATCTACAATTCAATCCTTCATTAGTAATACTACACGTTAATTAGTACAGAATATCATGCATCACAGCAGTTAGATGTTGTTGTTCTACCCTGTGAGACTAGCATGGTTTTGTGTTTTCGTGTTGGTCTTGCTGATGTCACCAAGAAGACCAGCTGGAAAACCAAAAAGAAAAGAGCCAAGATCCGAAGAGCCGAAACCTGTGTCACTGGCCAGTCCGCTCACTGAACTGTGCTACAGCCACCCAGCAGGGGCCAACATGTTTCTGGGGCCCTGCCAGAAGCAGGTGATAGCTGGCGACAAGCTGGAGTTTTCCCCCTATGTCACTCACTACCAGCAGGGAAACAACAGCAGGTTGGTCTTGCTGGGTAGCTGCGGCTCAGTTGGTTGAACAGGTTGCCCGGTGACCCAAGGTTCGGGTCTCTTTGTTTAGCTGTTGCTATGGATATCCTGATAGATAGGTAGTTGGTGACAGCAGCAAGACCAGCATGAAGACACAACAATACAATACAGGTCTGTGTTGTTGTTTTGTTTTTTTGCATGGTAGAATGCTAAAGTCCAACTAGTGAGGAAAAAGGGTGTACTAGACCTTAAAATGGCCAAGAAAGAAATGTTAAGAAATGGTCGGACAGTTTGCCATCAACACGTTTTTCCAGTTTAAAAATTCAGCAAGAATTGATTCAGGAATTAACTTACCAAGTGGACTCAACCGGAAGTTGTGATCAGTAACTGCCATAAGCAGGAGAGTGCAGCACAGAACCTCGGGAAAGCAGAGAGGAATGTCTCTGTATTCACTGTCTGGATAGTCCCAACCATAACCCGCAGCACTGCAAAACCTCTTCAAAAGCACCGTGTCTATTCTAAAAAAAAAAAAGGAAGAGGGGGGGTCAACTGTCTCATGCTGCTCGGAAACATTATGCTAACAGACAGTCGGCCAATTAAGATCACCTGCAGTTGTCGACGGAGTAAAACACGTCGCTTTTCTTCTTCCTGCGTGGCTGGTACAAGCAGCCCTTTCTCCACATAAGAGCTTTGGACAGGTATTTGAGAAACAGATATGACAGCTTTGGAAGTCTCTCGCGGCTGAGTGCATTTGTTTTCAGTAATTTATGAGAGCAGTAGATGTGCACATACGCAAAGTATACACAGCATACAGATAGCGACGCCAAAATACAATTCTGAACGTTTCTCATTTCTTTTTTTGTATTTAGCAAAACACGTAGAAATCGAATGTTGCGTACGTTGTTTTGAAAACACGGGAAGTAAGTTGGTTGTCTTAATGGCTGAAAGACGGCAGACGCACTGGGACAAACCACACAGAAAGGAAAGCAAATTAGTCTGATGGAATTATAAATTTCTTTATTACCGAGGAGTTATACAAGAATATAACAATTTTCATATTGAATTTACGTTGGTCACCCTAAACCAGGCATGTCCAGCGCCGGGCCTGGAGGGCCACTGTCCTGCCTGTTTTCCAGCTCTCCCGGCTGCAACACAGGTACCTGATTCAGATGACCAGCTCACCAGCCATCTCTGAAGCAGCATTAGAACATTCCTGATTATTTGAATCAGGTGTGTTACTCTTGGGACAGCTGGAAAACAGGCAGGGCAGTGGCCCTTGAGGACCGACTTTGGACACCCCTGCCCTAAACCTTTAATCAGATTAAGTCACAACAGTATAGGGATACCCCAATATACTTTTTGGGGGCATCCAAGTCCGAGTCTATAGTTTACATTGTAAACTGCAGTAAACTTTACAGGATCCGTTGATGCAATGTTCCGCACTGGTACGCCAGCAATACATAAAAATAGCATGAATACGAATTGTCTCCAATTAACTTAGAAATGCACATAAACATGTATAAACGGTTCAACAATGTGTAGACAGTACGAGTAATTGTATGCATTTCCATTTATATTATTTGGGCCAATCCATCAAATGAATGCCAATTGCTTTTTACAACTCTCAAAATAAAAGAAAAATTACATCATTTTCTTTTCTTTTTTTGTTTGAAATTTGATGATACTGTACACATATTCGACATAGCGTGTGTACTAGTCGAAATGTTTTATTTTCCGTCATTGTTTTCTGGACTGGAACTCTTCATGGGTTTTTAGTATGAAATTAGCAAATACATTAAACTATAGTCCTGACATTTATACTAGTAGAATGCTAAAATTAAGCACATTAAATGTCAATGCGCAGGATGCTGTACAAAAATGTATTTTCATGTAATTGTATAGCGCAATTAAACATTTTATTTCCTGAGGATGCAATGTCATCAATTTGTGGAATGGCCTATACATATGAAAATTATTATAGAATAAAGAATTTCTCTGCTTGGGTGCATTTGATTCATGTAATGGTAAACAATACAAAACCTAATTTTTCATTGGCCTGCGCAGGCTAAAATGACAAAACTGCACAGCGACGTCGTTTTTGGGTACGTGTGAAACAACAAATGACACTATTAAATTTATGACCTCCTTACATGCAACCGGTGGAGAACAAGCTTGTTTGTCACCAAATAATTTACACTCGTTAAACTCTAATTTGAAGTCGAGTCGTTTGGACGAGTCATAATTGCTCACCTGTCTGTCACTCTCACAATTCTAATGCCGTTCTGTGAGGTGGCTTCATAGCAAGCAAGGGAAACTTAGGCTATTTTTAAGTATCTTTTGGCTTACCCCGAGTGTTGGCACATCGTCTGTGTGTCCTTGTTGCTCCAAAAAAATGTTAGGTTCTGCTGCAGCACGGAGGAAGAGCACTGTGCACAGGCAGAGCCTCCATGCGTGTTTTTGGCTCTTAGTGCAACTCTGACCACTACACACCCCAAAAACCAAACATAATATTGCGTAACATAAAATTATGATTTTACTCCTCCAGTTGAAGACATATTTAATAACTTTGGGTTATTTAGTCACTTTGTGACCGATAAAATTATTTAAGAAAACACATCTTTTTGCCCTGATGGCTAATCAACGAAAACCACGTGGAATCGTGACATTCCCTATGACGTACTAGCTGATTTGTGTTTAATCACTGCAGAAAAGGCTTATGATATGACAGCTTTTTAATCATTTTCGATCATTGCTACCCGATCGATATTATATATTCTGTAAATCCACAGCTTCCTGAGATTGTGAAGATGGAGGCAACTGGTTCCTTCTGCTTTGTCCAATCATTTTCTTCATCCAAACAGCAGCAACAAAACGATACACACGGAATTCACTGCAATCAAAGGCACTGCGATGGCACGAAAAACATGTATCATTGGATTTGTTGACATTCAGTCTTGAACAAGGTTTCTGAGCAAGATGTGGTTTTCGCTCACCTCTCATGACGGTACGCACAGAGCGAATTAGGGTCATCATCTGAACTTTGATGCCTGGTTCATCACCAAATCCTCCAACGCCTTGGTCCACTCCCCATCCAACTACACGCATACATAATATTCTCACATCTGTCTATTCTACTCAAGCATAAATGTTGTCAAATAATAATCAAAAAGATTTTATGACTCTTCAGTAAATTCAAAGTACACATATTCCTTGTACCGATTAGGGGACAGTCTAAGATAGAGAGACGCTTAACCTTAGGTTAAAAAAAAAAGCCTCAATGTAAGAAATTGTGATCAATCGCCACCGAAATTAACGTGGACACATCCACTTATGTCCATTTCAATCGATGAAAATAACAGAACGATTACCCCAATATTTGGGATTTAATGTACATTAAGCTTTTCCTCTCCAGAGATGCTCACTTTAGAGAAAATTCATAATCTTCTAACGCCAGAAAAGTGTCATCAATCATCAGAAAAACCTATGTGGACAGCTGTACTTCTGTCCACGTCAACCTCTGAAAAATATAACGATTGCCCCAATGTTTTGAATATTATTGACGTCAAGCGTTCCCCTGATTTAGCGAATTTAATCTTCTGCTGTGAGTGTCTATGCAGAGGAAAAGCGTAACGACCATAAAATCCGAATTATTGGGGTGATCTTTCTAATTCTTACAGCAGTTATAGAGTGCATAGGTGTACATGTCCACATACTTTTTTTGGTGAAGAATGATTGCAGTTTTCTGGGCTTACGCTTTTTCTAAACAGAGGAAAACACTTGACGTCCATAAAATACAAAATATGTGGGTGATCGTTCTAAATAAATAAAATAAAATAAAACCTCTCCTCTCTCATGAACACTTTGAGACAGTAATTCATGCCTTTGTCACATCCCGGCTCGATTACTGCAATGCCCTTTACTTTGGAGTCAACCAGTCCTCCATTAAGCGCCTTCAGCTGGTCCAGAATGCCGCTGCTCGCCTCTTGACTGGTACTCGTAAGAGGGAGCACATAACTCCTACTCTGGCATCCCTTCACTGGCTCCCCATACATTTTAGAGTTATGTTCAAGATCCTCTTATTTGTTTTCAAATCTCTAAATAATCTCGCGCCACCTTACCTCTCTGAGCTCATCCGCCCCTACACACCTGCCCGGCGCCTCAGGTCTGTGGACCAGACATTATTAGAAGTGCCAAGAACTAAACTGAGGCTCAGAGGCGATCGAGCCTTTTCTGTTGCTGGTCCCTCTCTCTGGAATGACCTCCCACTGAACATTCGGCAAGCCTCCTCGCTGCCCATCTTCAAAACCCTCCTCAAAACTCACTTGTATTCTTTGGCATTCGACTCAGCATGACTTATGACTTAGATTTGTTCTCGGTTTTACTGTATGGTGCTTTCTACCGTCTTTATTACCGATTTGTTTTACTGTTTATTATATATATGTTCAATTGATCCATGTACAGCACTTTGTATGCAGCGATGGCTGTTTGAAAGTGCTCTATAAATACAGTTGACTTGACTTGACTAATACTTTCACAGGTTGGAGGGTTCACACGTATAGATAGATGTCCGTAAACATTTTCGTGACGCTTGAGCGCAGTTTTCTAACGCTAAACTTTTATCTTGATAATGAGCGTCTATACGGCAAGGAAAACGCTTCACGTCCATTAAACACCAAATATTTGTATGATCGTTTACACTTTCAGAGGCTTTGGTGGGCCTATGTATATGCCCAGATATAGTTTTGTGACAATTTGTCATACTGTCCCCTGGCGAGCAAAATGATTCCGAATTTGGTTCGTTATTTTGATTGAGCTGCTGAGTCAAAAAGCATTGCTTCCCCAACTTAGCTAGGTTGCTAACATTAAATGTGTCGACGACAAAACTAACATAAAGGCGATGTAGAGTCATCATAACTTACTTCTGCTCAAAAAACGTTCTTCGTGCAATACAGCCACGGCATTCACGCAGAGAATTGCTGCTTGGATGAGCGAGTAAAGCGTAAACGCCATGTTATTACAATTGACAGCTGGCAAAAGCTATTTACGTTTGACGTATCCTACGGTGTCCTCGGAGGGAAAAACCTAGCCAGGTTAAACTTTACGTTGCAAAACAATTTTGCCACTTGGACTACTGTACAATGCAAGTCATGCGTCAAAGGTATTTGGCCTATACCAGTGATTCTTAACCTTGTTGAGTATCGAACCCGACAGGTTCATCTGCACATTCCCCGAGCCCTTCATTTGAAAAAAACAATAAAGAGTATATCTCTGTGTGCCCTGCGATTGGCTGGCAACCAATTCAGGGTGTCCCCCGCCTACTGCCCGAAGACAGCTGGGATAGGCTCCAGCACCCCCCGCAACCCTAGTGGGGATAAAGCGGTTCGGATGATGAATGAATGAATGAATAAAGAGTATAATTTATTTACAAATTCAAGACATAAAAACCCGCATTTATTCCATCCATCCATTTTCCGAGCCGCTTAATCCTCACTAGGGTCGCGGGGGGTGCTGGAGCCCATCCCAGCCATCGTCGGGCAGTAGGCGGGGGACACCCTGAACCGGTTGCCAGCCAATCGCAGGGCACAGCGCATTTATAAAACCAGAAAAACTGTGAACACAATTAGTATAATTATAAAGCATACGTTTTTTAATTGTGGACAAAATGAACCAGCCAGTGATGGCCAAGCGGGCTTGTCAAAAGGGGTGTTCATAGTGTGAACTTCACACGGCAAGATTTGCTCCGGTGCTACGCCGGGGCTGCCCCAGAGTCGAGCGTGTCTTAACCTCCATGGCAGAGGCTCCGTCGAACCCCTGAGACGGATTCACCAAACCCCTAGGGTTCGATCGAACCCAGGTGAAGAACCACTGGTCTATACATTTCTTTATCCTATCCAGATGGTTAAGTGGCTCCTACACAATAAAAAAAATAAACCCTAGTTAAAATGTTTTCCAACATTGTTCTACCATCAGACACCCTAAAATAGAACTACGCGTAAACACGAGTCATGAGAATAAAAATCTTTATTTAGTGCTTTATTAAGTCTGCATAATATGCCCCACGCCTGAGAAGCTTTTGGTCAGTGGGAGAAAAAAAACCTGCTCCAATACCGCCCTCTACTGGTAAAATTGCAACATCTATGTATTGACTGCAAAAAGGTAACTGTTAAATACTGTACACACATACTGAACTACTATTATGCGTTTGTATGTAGGGTCCACATCAGTTTTTGTAAGGTACGTTTTCACATTCATATGTTGTAGGCCAAAGATAAAACGATGTAACACTGGATCCTCCTAACACATGGTTAATTACCCCAAGTCCAAACGTAACGAGGTACACTTCCAAGTACAATCGTTAGTGCCTCAAAGTGAACATATATACATCGAGGGGAGGTGGAACACGTTAAACTTGCACCGGAGACATACATACTGACAAAAAGGGAAGCGCAAATAAGTGTTGTATTACTATATTTCATAGACAGAACAAATACAGTACATTTAACACCACTGGGCCCACTGAGCGGCACATTAGCACTTTTCTTTGGGAAGAAAGAAAAGTGATCTCCCATGTTTTGAGAACACTTTGAAAGCTAGTTGACAGTTTATGGTGACAAAGCTTAAAAAGGCTACTATCATGGTCTTTGTGAAGAGATGAAGGAAGGGCCATTGCTTAGTTGCAAATACCCCCCACCACTGAGACAAGGAGCTTCAAATGGAAATTAATTCCATCTGAACATTTTGGGCCACATAAAGGAATGTTCCAAGCCCTCCAGGCCAGTTTCGCTGACAGCTATCTTTGTTTTTTTTAAAACATTGCTTTAATAGAAAGTGTGAATGACAACATTAAGTATATTTATATATAAAAATACATGAGAATACAAAAAGTAGCAAAACAACTGGGATATAGGCTAAAACCAATGATGAATACTCATCGATACCTTCAATTAATCTTGAGACAATTCAATGCCTCTCCTCAGAGAGTGCTGTGTCATAAAGACAAAATAAGCTCTTGCGAATAGCCGATACTCTCTGGTCCCTGCCCAATGCACCCCTCAAAGCCTCGTTTGTAAAACAGGCCGCGTGTTGGGATGCAAATGAACTTCACCAGGGACACAAATACTGCCATATAATGACAAAGAAATTAACAAACATACTGAGCTTTCAGTTTGTTTAGGGTTTTTGGATTTTTAAACCAACATTCCTATTTGTCAGTTAAGTAGTATGTCTTATAACGACACAAGAGTTTAGGGGGGGAAAAAAGGGGCCGGGGAGGGAAAAATTCAAGTCTAGCATACAGTGAGGTTGATTTCATTACATTTTTTTTTTTTTTTTTTTTTTTACAAGTTCCACTCCACGGCCACCTTCACTCGGCTACCTGAACTCAGACAAAACACGGACAATATTTCTTTGAGAAATGAAAACATATGCTCAGAACAATACTTGAGAAGGTCCAGAGCAAAGATCTTTCAGCACACAAGCCAGCAACTGAGAAATATTCCAACATTTTTGGTATTTTTTCCCTACTTCCTGAACAAGAACACTTTACACATCATTTGTACCTCAGATAGATCGAATATCAATACATGATTTGGGGAGAAGCAGTTTAAAAAGGTGCATGACAAAGATGACTAACAAAGTGCCAAATTCTTTACTCAAGTCTGTGTGTTTGTAGGGGTGTGTATGTGCATACATGTATTGAGGTCTGTGGTGAAAGGTCACAAATACTATGTAATGAAAACAAATTATTCTGCTGGGATTTCCATTACGGGCCTCAATATTAGGTTTGCTCTTTGTATGCGTTTTCTTTTGAGGACTGTGGAGTTCCATTGTTGTTTAGGACATACTCGAACAGCGTGCAGAAGGGGAACCCATCTGAGTTAACACCTTGTCCAGCCACTGAAGAGGACCATTCAGATGCAACTCAATCCAGCACGGGGTGCTCGTGACTGTCTGCCTTCTGTGAGGGGGGGAGAAGATGTGTATAAAAAAACAAGAATGAATCCAAACTACACAACTTCTCCATGTGGAGACCTGCATTCAAATTCTACAGTAGAAGAGAACATGAGTTTTGGGGTATCAAAAGAGAAAGCAGAAGAGAACAGTAGTTGTGAGAGCTCAAATGAGCAACACCGTACAGGCACACCTTCTGTGTGGAAGAAATAGCTCCTCTGATTAGCAATGATGAGAAATTACCTTTTTAAAGTTCCATACTGGGCCACTGAAGGTGGTGATTTAACTCAGGTTGTAGAAAAGCAGTTGCAATTCTCTCAACGCGCTCATTTGAACAGCTTCACATTCATTCGTGCATCAAATGATATGATCACCTGTACTCCGCTCCCCAGCCTTTGACAAAGCTCATGCGGATGGTGCACATCCTAGTGAGTTGGTACACCGCTTCAAAGCCCTGGTTAACAGACTGGGCCAACAAAGCTGCGAATTCCTGATTGTTAAAGATTTTTAAATTACAACCTGAGTGGGGTAAAGAAGAGGTACACAGGAAAGGTTAATGAGCAGGTGTTTAGCATGCGACTTAACGAGTTATTTCCAACCAGTGAGACCCAGTAGTGCTTCGGTAGACAGCAGATGTACTGCAAGAAATTCTTCAATGTTACCTAATCTGTCCTAAATTTATTTTCCATTATGTATATATAAAACAACCCCTAGGTACCAGGTAAACATCTATACTATGAGATTCATTTTCAAATCCCCCCCCCCCCATAACCCTATGTCTAATACCGCCTCGCCTCAATCTTGGGTTGTAACTGGGAAAGTAAATTCCTTGTGTGTTTTCCATACTTAACCAAAATATCTGATTTTGAAAAAATGTATTTTATAATCCATAAATGAGGGTATTATTGTGTAGGATGTGCCCCTTTAAGGGCCGTGGCCTTGTGAGTGACAACAGAAGCTTCATTCAGGTTGGTTGGTTAGTTAGTCTGCATGTGAGTGTCCGGGTGTGAGCTAAATCCTACAGCAGCACCTGGCGAGTGTTCTCATATTGTATACTGTATATGTGTGACATTTTCTATGGATTTGATTTTACAACAGCTCTAAGTATATATAAAAAAGATACAAGCCATCGACCACTATGAATTAAACTGCAAGTTTCTTGAAATGTTGCTGCCTTGCATTTTGATGAACATGGAAACTAAAGCACATGCTAAAACCCCGGAAATGACAATAGGACAGCCAGCTATTACCTGGTGGAATTTTACACACTGTTGCTGGATGCCATCCATACCGCTGATTGCAGTTTGGACTCTGGACAAAGATGGCACTGTCACTCAGACACTCTGCAAACACTTCCCCACCAATGTAGTAGAGTCTAACCCCTCTTCCTGTATATACAAAACAACAATACGATTCTCACAAACTACAAAAGGTTAAAATGAAATTGCAATCTGTTCTCCCCAAACAACGTGACATTTTTCTTTTTTCGCAAGACAGAAATGTACTCCCATCTCTGAATCTGTGTCTTTCTTACCTATATGCCT
This sequence comes from Hippocampus kuda, assembly GCA_901007745.1. Classification (NCBI taxonomy): domain Eukaryota; kingdom Metazoa; phylum Chordata; class Actinopteri; order Syngnathiformes; family Syngnathidae; genus Hippocampus; species Hippocampus kuda. The sequence goes on from CAAKHF010016233.1 coordinate 11,016, forward strand.
TCGTGTCATCTCCACAGTGGCATTTCTGTTGACATTAGACAACAGACCCAAGCAGAATCGCTCAGAGTTGGAAGGATCTGTAAATCCGTCCACAGTCAGCGAGGGCTGTGAGGCGTGGAAGGTCTCCCCGACACGTTGGTTCAGCTCATAGTAGGCTATTGAGCACCAAAAGGCCGGTTCTGAGTAAGTCACCGGTTGCAGGTCTATAGAGAGACAGAGAGTCGAATCCTCCTCAGAACAATGCTCATTCAGATGACGTACGCACATTGCTAATCTCAATTAAGGTTGATCGCTGTTCTACCCATGCTGTGATTGACAGGTGACAGAGTGCTCGGAGACATCTCTGCTGGAGAACCTGGCAAAAGGACATGAAATCCAAAGATTGGTAACCAGAAGCGGCAGAACAGCAGTGATATTTGTGATGAAAAATGTGTGTATGTGTGTGTGTGTGTGTGTGTGGTGGGTCAATGACAACTGAAAAAGAATACAATTACCAACGTACAGTGCCGTACAAAAGACTCAATCAAAGGAATTCTTCTTTGGACAATAAAATTAACATCATTTTCTTTTTGGGCACTTTTCTTGTAAATTGTTGCTCTATTTAACATCCAAATAAAGTGAAATAGGTCAGGGATGGGCAACTGTCGGCCTGTATGTCACCGCACCCGATTTACTCTCAATTTACTAACATGGGGTGGGGATTCTAAACATATTTCCTCTACTACAGTGGACCACTACATCTTGGTTTGGCAGCCAAAGTTTTTTTTTTGTGCGTGTGGGTGTTTTTGGGGGGAGCCAACCCGTTTTTTCATGCGGAACGGGTACAATAATGAAGTTGTCCATCTCTGATAGATGATAATCATTCATGACAACAAATAATTTGAGACAAAGCCAAACTGTGTCTTAAATCCCAAATCTGTAGTACCTGTATCCATGCTTTGATTCATCTGTTGATCACTGGCCTCCCCATCCTCACTGATGTAGCCAGGCGGAGGTGTTTCTGTTCAGTCAATGAAACAGAGCAATGAAATGGTATTGAGAGACACTCGAACCAAGTCCGGAACTCTTATTGTACAAATTGATTTGTTTTATTTATTTCACAGAAGCCAAATGATATAACAGTGACCTCACCTGGTATGTAGTTATTTGGAGGATCAATTCCTGCAGGAAAGTTTGTGTTCTCAGGTATAGAATGAGTGTAGTCATCCAGAGGCGGCAGCTCTGTCAGAATTTCAGAGTGTCTTGGCACAAGAACTGGAGGCAGAACTGTGGGAATAACAAGGTTCATTAGAGTTCAGTTAGTCTCTGCTTGAAGCATCTTCAGTTTTTATTGGCTTTCATTTTAAAGAAATGTTACTCTTGTTAAAGGGAAGAAAAAAAAACACACCAACACTTGGCTCACACATGAAAGCATTGTTCTGCTGACTACGCCTAATTGGAGACAACCGTAGTTCATCATGTCACATGGCACATATGGGGTTCACACAATTTTGCAGCCATTGGATAATGGATAGATGGAAAGAAACAAAACACGCACAATGCCTCTTCTGCCTGTGTATGAGCCAAAAAAAGTATACTGCGCTGGAGCACTCCAAAAATCCAGCTTTTAGGTGTTGTGCTTGAACGTATAAGCAGTCTGATTTAAGCACACCTTTATTTTGAATACTGAAGTTTAAATATTGCAATGCTGATAGCCTTGGAAACTCAAATTTTAAAAATAGTACCTTATGAGCACATTACTTGACAATATTGTATTTCATTTTATAAATTAACTCCTCGGCTGAGCCAATCTGAGACGCCGTGAATACAGCGATATTTGTCACCAAAAAGAAGCACTCTACTATTGGCGATTATATACTGTATCAAATAAAAACAAGCAAGACATCAGACTCGTTGACGGACAAAATGTTATCAAGTGATGAAGAATTTTGTGACAAGTGTTGCTATGTGTTTTCATCTGCAAAGAAATTGTACTTCAGGGGCAATATTTCGAAGGCAGTCCAGCCGAAATTACACAAAGTTTTGTGCAATCACATGCTGCAGACATCCAAACATATGGTGACAAACAATGTGGCAGCTTGGATTGCCATCTCAAACTATGGTGGTTTCCATCATTCTTGTCATGCAAGGTTCAAGCAGCACGTGTTGCAGGTGCAAAAACTTAAGGGGTGTTTACACAGCAACATTTGGTCCGGCACTGCACCGGCGCTACGCCAGTCGAGCGTTCACACGTGCACATTTGCTCCGGCGTAGCGCCGCAATAGAGCTTATACCGGATCAAATTTGATCCACCTCAGGGAGGTGGTTTAAGAATTTGCTCCGGAGCAAATGCTCGTTTGCGACGCTACGCCGGAACAAATGTGCACGTGTGAACGCAACTGGGTTAAATTTGCTCCAGAGCAAATGCTCTTGAAGAGTTGATTACGTACGGTGAGAATGCGTTGCTTTCGTGCTCTGTCGGACTTCTGTCATTTGTTAACTAACAACCCAAGACTTGTCTGGTAACATTGTAGCAAGCACCTCTTGGGTTATACCATCTTAACTATAATAGGGGAGGGAGGAATAATCCCCAAACGTCATCTTTCCTTTTGTAGGAGACTGCACTGTCTCGGAGTTGTTTGTGTAGTTTGTTCCTTTGTTGTGTGTTGACAACCCCCCGTGCCCCATAGAATTTATTTCGTGATTTCCTCTCTTGATTTTTCTGTTTGGC
>CAAKHF010016234.1:0-12434 GCA_901007745.1 Hippocampus kuda
AAGGGGGGGGGGGGGGGAAAGAAAAAAAAAAAGGGAAGGGGGGGGGGGGGGGGCAGGCGGGAACGTTACCTATGACAACGCTCCGCAGAGTGACAAGGATGATAAAGTACATGACAAATCACTAGCTGACAGGGTACTCTAGTGCAATCAGCCTCAGCCTCAACCTAGTGAGCACCCACTCAAGCCTGTAAACACTACTCTCCTCCTTTGGAGGGGGCAAAACACATAATCTTTTAACGCTGACAAGTTGCTCTTTCCTTTTTATTACTCTTCTTTCCCACTGCGGTGCGGCGAGGGCGGGTTTGGGTGTTAGGGGGAGAGAGGGGGGGGCGGGTGGATTGTAAACTGGTTTTATGTACAGTGCTGCCAAGTCATTCAGAAACACAACTCTTCTGTGAGAATTGCCAGAGGGCAAACACAGCAAAACAATAAAGGAAGATAAATAGCAAATTGTATTTTATGTCAAGGACAAACAGGTTCTTCCGGCTGCTCTAAAGTACCCACTTAGATCCCTTGCTCCAAATGACTCCACACATTACGGTCTAGCTTGGTCATTAATTAATAAAGAAAAAAATATCGAAAATAAAAGCCTGGAGAGTTTGCGGATGGTGACAGATCAAGTAAGCAACCCTTTTCAGAATATATTTTTTCAAAGCTCTAACGTGATTAAGACCTGTGAAGGAAGACCTGAATGCTGCAAATGGATGGTTAATTTGAAAAGCATTTGAGCACCAGTGGATATTCATCCTAAAATATTGAAGCAGTAGTTTCAGGATGGCCACTTAGAAGCAAAATCACTTAAGCATCAATGAGTCTTGGAGCGACTGCCTACTCTTGACAACATCATAAAATCAAAGTCCAGAGTTGGTGGATGAATGATGACGATTGAGTGTTTGATATACAGTAAAAGAGGCATTTTTTTGCGAGTGTAGCAAGGTGAGAGGAAGCAATGTTAACTGTCCTTTGGTGGAGGCATATGAAGCAAACACAAAGCATCCTAACTAAAGACCAAGGTGACAAGACATGTCTAATCTCAATTGAAATGAACATCTGAATCAGCCCAGACACTGCAATGACGTCACTTTGATTGGAAGGATCGGATTTTGATCGTCATATTGACGTTGAATTGATATCAGATGCCCACTGTGTCCCTATTGCTCAACATGTTGCGCAGTCACCCATTTTCTAAACCTTTTGCTCTCATTCTGGAGCCTGTCATAGCTCACTTTAGGCAAGTGGCAAGGTAGACTGTTACCGCTTTTATTTTACTTTTTTTTTTTTTTAAGTTTGTGTTTTCCATTATAGGTGGAAAATAAAAACAGATGGTCAGACAGGAGAAGTGGCTGTCAAGGATTTTCTGCTTCAGATCCTCGAAGAAGCATGAAAAACATCGCACTGTAAATGTAGGCTTGTGTAACATTCCTCCCCCCATCTTACCCTTTATAGATTTGAATCTCATCAGTGAACCTATGAAATCCAGAAATCCAAGCGTAGAGTTTATTTTAAGTTCCTAGATCTCTTTCATTCGCGAGTCTATTACTCCTTTTAGTTGTTTTTCATTATATATTTTTTTCATGCACCGTCGTGGCCAGGAAAGCAGATTCTGGGACAAAGCAATACAAAGCACAGACGCACATCGCTGGGAAATACGTGGTAGCTAAAGTCCTGTTGATATTGGATGACCATGTGCACATTGCAACACAGCACTGTTCGTAGTATTGTTTGTGTTGCTTTTGGGCAAAAAAAAAAAAAAAAAAATCTTTGCTTTTACTGTTTTAAGGCTCATATGTTTACTCAAGACTAAGATTGCATTGCTGTTATTAATTCTTTTATCTCCAACAAATATGATGTTGTGGTGTTAATTGCGAAAAAGCCATTTTCAATTCTTGGGATGGGTTTGAGTGAGATACCTTAAACAAACCGGGAAAATGCTTAAATTTCTTCTCTTTCTCTTTTTTTTTGAAAATGCAAGTGAAGTGAATACAACGATTGTGATGATCGATTGCAGTGAGCACGCTTAGTGTTTAGCATCTAAAACGGGTGCATGCACATTGATTTTATCATACAAGAAAAGGCCCGTACTTTTCTAACGTGCAAAGACTCTTCTTTTACCAAGCAAGTGCACACACAGACACACACGCGTGCGCACACACAAACACTCACGCATGCGTGCGCGCGCACACACACACACACATGCAGACACACACTCGCAAACAGGACTGCGCACACATGCATATTCTGAGATCCAAATAGTATCTTATCAGAGTCTGGCAGTTCCAGTCGACATGGCAAAGACCTGCTACACAGGCAGAACATGATTTCTCCAGGGGACACTTTTCCCATTTCCCGCTTTTGAAGGGAAACTAAATAAGCCACGTTTGTCGGCATTGGAATACATTTGACCCATTAAAACGATTTCACTTTTTTTTTTTTAAAACTCTACTTTACTACTCCTGGGTTGTAAAGTAGACCACATCATCCACCAAATCACACAGGGGCAGTGGGCCAAGAGTGGAAAGGGCCTGGCAGGAGCAGATAATGACAGAGGTGATGTGGACTCCGGAGGGGTAAAAGTGTCATGTGGGAACTCAAATTACTCCCTGACGACAAGGCAGGAGACATGAAGCAACCCCTTTCACAGGGGTCCCCCTATTAACTAATTCACTCCTCTGTTACCTTAACACGCAATTAATCTGTGACAAGCAATGTGTAGTCAACGGCGTTCGACAGAGGCGAAATGTGCGCCCGGAGTGAATTAATACAGTCAGTTGAGGGATTACAGGGCAACGCGCTCTCTTCTGCTTTGAGAAATGAAAAGGAAACGACAAAGACAGGACCAATTTAAATCGACAACACTGAGTAATGACTCAATTTGCTGCACTGTCAAAGCAAGATCAGCAAAAAGCATTACTAAATCATGAAAGTGGATCTGTTTCTGTTACTTACAAAGTCATGGGATCACAATTGCTTTCTTTTTAATGAGATACACTCCAATATGGAATACTGTACCAGGACTAACTACTGAGACTACCTCAAACGATACAATACAACAATTTTAAATATGAATGAAATTTTCAGAAAGAATTTAAGCTGACCATTATTTGAAACGTTAAGGGTTTATACCCATCATAGTAAAATCTAATATAAGCTCTAAATATATCATAAAACTCCTCAAACCGCAAATGCACACTGATAAAAAGCAAGCAAACTCCTTTGATCTATTGCACAACATTATAGTACAATACAATACAATACAATACAATACATGCTGATTTATATAGCGCTTTCACAACAGCGGCAGCTGTAACAAAGCGCTTAACAAAACAGTTAACATAAAGTAAAATCTTAAACACAACACATAACATAAAACACGGACAGTCGTGCAGTCCTAACCACTTTCGTGTCAGATATGACTCAAAATGTCACATTACCGTCTTTTCCGCACTATAGGGCGCTTCGGACTATTTCAATGAATGACCTATTTTAAAACGGTTTTCATATATATGGTGCACCGCATTTTAAGCCACATAGAATAGAAGCTACAATAATGGCCGTGGTTGCATTATGCATCCACTAGATGGAGCTACGCAAAAGGAAATACAATACAATACCACTTTATTTCTATAGAACCTGCACAACCACTGCAGCTGTAACAAAGCGCTTTACAGAACATTTAAAATACTACATTCAAGAAATCAGAATATTGACCCGCGTATAAAGCGCATCAGATTATAAGGCGCACTGTCGGCTTTTGAGAAAATTGCGAAACAGCCAAAACTTATCATCACTGTCATATTTGCCCACTGACAATATTTCAGCTTCTTCATGGCAGACATATCTCAATAAAGAAAAATGCTGATCTCCAGGTGATCCATATTATGAATACTCTTTAGCACGTCTTCACATGCTTGGAGAGTAAATCATTTTCCCAAAGTATGGCATTACTATTTTTATCCAGCATATGGAATGCAAATGCATTTGCTTTGTACATTCAATTGCCGGAGTAAACAAAAGAGGCAAAAAAGTGATGCACACAGAATAATTATATGACGACACAATCGACCTCATATCAAACATTATATTTGGCAGATTGGCTTGAAGCAAATAGAAAACCCGAAATTTGACGTCATGATAAACACTTAAAACCCAGAACAGTCCAGCTTAGATTTTGTATGTTATGAAGAACATTTAGAATAAATCCATATCTAATCAAATTTTGGCAGTAATTATTCAGAAGGTGTTTAATTCTAATTGACATGACTGTCAGGCCGAAACGATGAACAGTCAATCTGGTTCAAAAGTCATTCAGACGCACCCACAAAGCTTTGGAAAGTGTCAGGCTTACCTTGTCATCCTGGTCAGTCTCCGTGTCACACTGAAAGAGAAAGAAAGACAAATCAGATTTTGGGGGAGGTTTCCATGCATTTGAAACTGCCACACGCTTCAAATTTAATGCACGTCTAATCTTTTCAACGACGGTGCGAATGTCACAAGCCCACCGAAGCGTGTAATGCATCATATTATGACGAGCCTTTTGGTTACATGTCGTAACTCAATTGGAGCTGGAAACTCAAGAACAAGAATTTCGACGATAATTATTTTTCCCTGTCGTGTGCTTTTTGCTTGAGGCTGGGCAGGGAGCGCGAGAGGAGAAAGTCAACCTTGTCATTGGAGACAGGAAAAAGATGGTTAGATTTCATTTTTCCCCCCCACCCCACCTCTTCCAATTTCAATTTCAAGGTCCGCTTCATTCTTTATCAACTAATTAGTGTCATGCTGGGTGACTGGCAGCCTCAAAGTTGTGCATATGGCTGAGGTGCAGAGAAGCACTGAAGTCAGTAATGAAGAAGGCACTGAGCGGGGGAATATAGGCAGGGGTTGGCATCATATATTTGTGTGTGATGTTGAGGGGGAGAGCGAGGGGGGAGGGTGAGAGAGAAATACGGATGAAAAGATTGACAACCCAGGGAGGAAGTGACAGAAGGCACTTCTGACTTGGCTCTCTCTGTCTTTCTCCTCCTCCCCCTCTCCCTTTCTTCAATCTATTCTATTTATTTATTATTTATTTTTTTGCTGATCTGGACTCTAAAAAGCTCAAAGGTAAGAAGGCCGACCATGTGGCTGGTATGTTTCTCAGACAGGATGCTAAAAAGGGGCCAATGCGAGCTCAGCAGGAGCATAGCATCCAATTTACAGGCCTGTTCCACATGGCCCCTTGGGCAGCCGGCGGCATGCTGCCATGATGGTCAGCTCCAGCAACTCATAAATTATGCAGAGGCAATAAACGCGCTGGGCAAACACTCCTCAGACGTTCGCTTTCTCTTTATTTCTCTCTCACTCCCTCTCTCCCCACTTCTTACAACATTCCAACAGCCGTCCCCAATTCGGTGTGAGGGCCAACACCCTTTTCCCGCGGGATGAATAAATGAGGGAGACAAGGTTGTAATTAGAAAAAGAAGTATTTGGGGGAAAATGGCTAGCAGGAACTGAACTAGGAAGAACATATGAAAGTATACACACACAGCTTCCACTCTATTAAGCAGATTTGCATCTGTGGGAATTTGTGTCCGTTCATCCAAAAGAATATTTGTGAGGTTGAATGCAGTCCAGTGGAAAAATCAGTGTAGTTCATGCCATAAGTGTTTCTGTGGTTGAGGTCAGAGCCCTGGGTGAGTTTTTTCAACAGCAAGTTCTATTAATCTTGTTCTGTCTTCGTCAACAACAACAAGAAAAATAAAAGAAATACTGTACAGTCCTGGCTCTAGTTTGGTTTTCCACCAAGGAAACGATCATACAGCACTGAACACATCAGTCAGAAGGTGACAAAAAAACCCCAAAAAAACCCTCACCAACAACAGCAAGAACAATGGATGTGAATGTGAGTGTCTGCTATAAATTTACCTCTCAGGATGTGGCTGTTGGCAAGGAGATGTGTTTTATTTGAGCGGAAAACTTAGCGCTTGAAATATCCATCCATACATTTCCCGATCCGCTTATCCTCACAAGGGTCGCGGGCGTGCTGGAGCCTATCCCAGCCGTCTTCGGGCAGTAGGCCGGGGACACCCTGAACCGGTTGCCAGCCAATCGCAGAGGACACATAGACAAACAACCATCCACGTTCACACTCACACCTAGGGACAATTTAGAGTGTTCCATTAACCTGCCCTGCATGTTTTTGGAATGTGGGAGGAAACCGGAATACCCGGAGAAAACCCACGCAGGCACGGGGAGAACATGAAAACTCCACACAGGAAGGCTGGTGCTGGAATTGAACACTGCACCACTGCACTGTGAGGTCGTTGCGCTAACCACTGGACCGCCGGGCCGCCTGCGCTTGAAATAATAGAATATAATCAGGAGAGTAACTGGTGCGTAGCAACTGTGTTACATTGGCGTGTATGATTACTTTTGTCATTTATTCAAGTGTATCCTCAAATATTACAATGACACCACGTGAAAACTTTGCAGGACCATCAGATCTTTCCCCATTGAATATGAACTCTGTACCTTTGGAAGCCGGATGACCAGGTGCTCGAAATAGTACCATTTGGTGCCTGATTTTGTGAATCGGAAAACATCCATAGCGAGTCGAGTGAGGCCGGCTGAGAAGGTATCCGCACTGATATTCGGCATACCTCAATACTTGACCCTTTCATGTACCCTGTAACATGCTAACATGATAAGCTGTCCACTGTAGTAACCGCTGTCCCTGACAGGGTTAATAGAAATAAGTGCAAATAGATAAAATCCATTAAAAAAAAAGTAAAAAATAAAAAAAATTGGTTTGTGTTTCTAGACATCCAATTTGCTTTTGGAATAAAGAGCCACATCTGCTATAGATGTCTCTGGCGGCCACCCACACACACCCGACCAAGGAAAAGCTGCAGCAGACAAAATCTCAGTATTAGCTGCCCCGACAACTTCAATCGATTGAGGCCTGTCAGAATGTGACACCACACCGAGTACTCATTAGCGACTCCTCCGACGCGACGCGCTGCACAATCGAGAACACGGGCGTTCGACAGGTTCAAATAACCAACATTATTTGAGCTTTATCTATCATGTTGGGAGCAACTTTTTTTTTTTCCAGTTCTCCCCCTTTATCTTTTCCCTCGTTTTCCCCTCGCTCGCTCGCGCAACCGATTGCTTTGATTGCCGAGAGAGAAGCCGGCTGGAATGACTTGCCCTTGCTTGTGAAGCAAATGGAACATCCTAATGGAACTCATCGTATTATCCGATGCAAAAGTGCCATAGCTCATTACTTTAAGATAAAAGGATATCATTTTAGACGGCGAGCAGAATTGACTTTCGGTGCTGCGACTTGATGATGATTTAATCAACTGCTCTCTTTCACTTCTCATCCCGCCGCCTGTCGCATTCGCAGGTACCGCTAACGAAGCACTCATACTGCTCGTTCGGGGGTACGGGGGGAAGAGAAAAGAAAATAAATTGCTATCATTACCTTCTTTTCCCCGGGAACAGAGGTATGTAAATTTCCCAGAGCAACAAAAGGGGGCGGGGAGGGGAATAAAATGGAAAACTTAATAAAATTGAAATACCTTTTAGAATAACAATAAAAAAAAAAAGATGAAAATCAGGCTTGGCATACAAGCACAGACAATGTAATCATCCTGTTGGAGAGGAGATGCCACACAAAAGGAAAAATGGTAGCAAGTAATGAAGACTGGATAAAGATGAAAATAGAAAAAAACCCATCCCATTGACACAAACAAGCGCGAGCTGTCACTCAATGATAAGTGATCATAGCAAAAATAATCAATTGCGGAGAGACAAATGCCTTTTCATGTGTGTGACGTTTTAATTTCGACATGAAAATCAGAAATAGAAATTTAGTCTTGAGGCTTCTGCGGTGTTCTTGGAAATGTCAAGTATGATTGGAGGACCACACGAGTCGTCGCCATGGGCGGGCCATAGGGGGCCCTGCCAAGATCTTGGTACACAAGTCATTTGAAGGACGGAGCTGAAAGAATGACCTTTTTGTCTTTTTTTCATTTTATGATAGAAAGTAATTTTGTGTTGTGAAAAATTAATGTCGAGTTGTTATCCCGAAGAAATGATGTGATTTTGTTTGATCCATGGCCAGTGTATAGCAGCCGGACTATAAAATAACAAATAAATCAATGTTGGAGTGCAAGAGTCCCGCACATTTTTTCACCATGAATCAGTGTTTTCTTTTTGTAGGTACTGTCTAATGTGACATGACATGTCGGTAATTTTGTAAATCACGAGAGCCGATGACAATGCGGTAGACTCAACACAAGCGTATTAAAAAAATAATTAAAAAAATCAAGCTTATTACGTCAGAAAACTGTCATCGGTCATCACCAAAATGTATGTGGACATCTCTACTCATGCCCGCCGGAACCTGCAAAAATAAAACGATTGCCTCGATATTTTCCATTTCATGTAAGCAGCATTTCCCTCATTAAGAGACATGTCGTGAGCGCCACTATGGCGAGGAAAACACCGTTTCCCCCAAAAAATGGGAATAATATTTTCATTCTGACAGATTTTACCTCCGCCCCCCCCCCAAAAAAAAAAGAAACCCTCAAAATAGGTCAATATGATGTAAACATATCCTTTAAAAGTCTTGTGGCTTGGCAACGATGGTCAAAATGTCAAAAGAGAAAAGAAAACCTCATTTAACCACCATAAGTATGTTTTTCAGTAAGCGAGTGCCAAAACTCAGTTCGTGCTACAATGATGGTTAATGAGAACTCATGAATAAATCTGCGGCACTTCAGTTCAATGCAAACTAACATTGAAAAGAAAAACGCAGGGAGACCATTTCTGCTAACCGGAGATAGCACATCGGTTTTACATGACTCCGAAAATGATCATTTGTCTCCAGCAATGACCACAACAGTGGCGCCATTGAGATCACTCTGACAGGCGGAGGCAGGTAACTGGTTCTGAGTTAAAGCAACCGTCACCTACAATGAGGAAAACAGGAGTCCAGGGAGCGCGTGGGGGTGCGGGGGGTGGGGGCAGCTGACAAAAGAAAGTGATCTCCAACTGGGCTCGCCATTTTACGGAGGGCAGTATACTGTTTAACGAGAACCTCGTGTTTAGTTTCAGTAACTCCAGAATGTCAAACATTAACTTCAGCTCTAAGAGCTGTTGATGTTGGCCAGTATCCGGACCACTTCTGATTGCCCCGCCGCTCTCATTGGGGTCTTGCTCTTGGCTGCGTGCTCCTGTAAATTTCTCTGGCCTGTGTTCGAGCATAAGGCCTTTGTTGACATTGGTCTGAGTCAGAGTGAATTATTTTTGTCCTCAATCCTTCCCCTCCCCTATGTGAGTAATACTTCTTGAAAAGCAGGGGAACATTAGAAACCATCGACCGAATGCTCAATGTAGCTCAACTATCACCCGCAGCAGCAAGTACGCTAATCGAGTTAACCACTAAAAGAAATACCTGAACGCAGGACTTATTAAGCCACATCACACATATGAGAGAGGTATGCGAGGCCAGTATGCTGACATGACCATTTCCATCATAACCTCAAAGAAATCTACTGGTCCGAAATTGCTACCACATGACTTCCAATCAGCCTGCAGAATTACTGGGTACAGATTCTTAAAAGGCAACCTCTTCTGCAAGCGTGTGCAACGGTTGCACGTTGTTGTCCCAATGAGCGGCATTGGACCTTCAGGTAAAGCTGCTTTCTATCCATGACCATATCAATAATTATGGTTGCTGGTGGTTTCATTAAAGCATCCTTTTTGCTCACAGGATGGGGTCGGTTTATCAGGCTGAGCCAGGTTGTCCCGCAGGATAGCCAAAGGGGTTAAAAAAAAAAAAAAAAACGAGCGGATTTGGTTGCACGCCTGGAAGGTGGAGTAACAGCATGAGGGATGGCAGCCATTGCCACGGTCAGCTCTGACGGTGCCAATTTGACGATGGTGTTGTCGAGGGCTCCTCGCTCCCTCCTTCTCACAGCTCCTTCCAGATCGAGCTGCGCATCCTGATGGTTTTCGGATACAAACAGTCACATGGCAAAATGGTGTTCTCCCCCCGCCCCCCCCTCTCTCTCCCCTCCTGCTGCATTCTGCTCCATCTGCTGCTGGGGCCTGGTTGCCGTCGACCGCCTGCCTGTCACAGCGTGTGTGGAAATTAGCTGGGGAGGAGGTGCTCGCTTGTGCTAATTACATTTTAATCATTGGAAATGTGTTGGCAAATCAAGCCTTGATTGCCATCTTGGAGCCCAGAGTGTCTCTCTGCCATAACGGCGTGATATGGCAGCATGCCTCGTCCGACTGCTGGGCAGGGGCACCACCGGTACATTATTCATGGGGACCGGTGAAAGATCGATATTGACAAATGAGCATTTTTGACATGCCTTCTCTCAAATTCTAGACCGATAAACATTTCAGTTGTTGCCTTCTGGATCCACCTGTGCTCATCATCAAGGGGCATTCAGCCAGTGTTGGTCATATTGTTTCAGGCAGAAAGACAATGCATGTATATTTTAGAATACCTCTCTTCACTGATGCCAGAATTATTATTATTTTTTAAAATCAAGACCAGCAGATGCAAATGTCATTATGCTATTACATGAAAGTCTTTTTTTTTTTTTTTTTTAAACATGTAAAAGTTCAGCTCGTTGAGCGAAATACAACATGACATGCCCCGGCTGGGTCAAAGCTTTAAAATGAGTTTGGCTCCGCAGTGATGACATTGAACATGCAATTTCCACAGCATCTGCTTAATGTCAAGCTGTCTTATTTAAAAAAAAAAAAAAAAAAAAAAGTATTGGACACGAAAGAGTTGGAGATGAATCAAAAGGAAAAGAAAACATCTTGTGCTTCTATGCAGTCACATAAGGCAAAAAAAAAAAAAAAAAAAAACCTCCTATCAGCAGCCAAAAACGTTTCGTCAGGCAGGACCAGACTTTTGTCTGGACTAATATAATCAAGTCTGATCCAGATGTGCAGCACTAGCCAAAAGCAGCAAGCTAACATCTGAATGCAATTTCCTTTCAGATGTAAGCTTTATACACAAGATTTTCTATTGGACTGCAAGCTCCAAATCACAGTCACGGGGTGAATTTGAGCTAAGGGAGGGATGACGTGGGAGAAGGGCAGAAAAAAATGAAGCCTTCCATAAAATAATTGGAACTTTATAGCCTGTGACCTCTGGTTTCAATACCCCGGAGTGCATTCTTACTATATTCTGCTTTCAAGTCATTCCGAGACCATGTTTTAAATCTGGATTTTATTGATTTTATACAGCTATATCAACAGTGGAGACAAAAAGTCAACACCCCAAAATGCCAAGTTTTTGTGATGATAAAAATGCGACTAAGATAAATCATTTAAAAACTTTTTCCACCATTAACGTGACCTAAAACTCTGTACAATTCAAACAACTTTGAATGCGGTCACGCAGGTGGGCCAACCCATTTCTCGCTGGGGGTGTGGCTGTGTTCAGATTTAATCGCATTCGGTTTCTTCGTCAAATAAATAGTCGGTGCCCCCAAAATGCATTGTGCCTTTGGCAATGATTAAGCACCGCAAGTCAAAATGCCGCCATGTTTTGTCACTATGGCAGACGTCAAGCTAACAGAATATAATGATGTATGAAATCGGAGGACAAAAAAAAGATTTCTCTGCTGAAAAAAAGTCGGCTAGCATGGTTTTATTGTATTTTCATACTGTTCTTGCTGGTGTGACCTGCAACAGCAAAACAGTTGTAGCAAATGCAAAACACCCAGCAGGACCAGCATCTGAGACGTAACCAGGAGCTGGTGATAGCTGGTGACCAGCCAGAGTCTGTCTGGTGTCACCAGCGATCAGCAGGGCAGTAACACCATCTTGACTGTTCAGATCTTGGTTGTTTTTTTTTTTTTGCTGCGGCTACTGTTTTTCTCTGATGACCCCAGCAAGACGAGCATGAAAAAAAAAACAAAACCATTCCTGGGCTCTGCTTGCCTTTTTTTTTTTCTTTGAGTAGGGGTCACAGTAAAATCAGCCTCCAAAGTTTGACTTCCCACACACTGCACTTATCCTGCCAAGGAAATTGTAACCATTTTTAGTCACACACAATGTAACCATACATTTGCGTAAAGTACATTAAGTAGTTGAAGTAAAATTCAAACACTATTATGTATATTATTCATTCATTTTCCGAACCGCTTTATCATCAGTCGGGTCACCGGGGGTGCTGGAGCCTATACCAGTTGTCTTAGGCAGTAGGTGGGGGACACCCTGAACCGGTTGCCAGCCAGTCGCAGGGCACACAGAAACACACAACCATTCGCACACACACTCAAACCTAGGGACTATTTGGAGTGTCCAATCAGCCTGCCATGTATGTTTTTGAATGTGGGAGGAAACCGAAGGACCCGGAGAAAACCCACGCAAGCATGGGGAGAACATGCGAACCTCACACAAGAAGGCCGGAGCTGGAA
>CAAKHF010016239.1:0-10149 GCA_901007745.1 Hippocampus kuda
TTTTTTGGCCCAAAACGCCTTAGGATACGTGGTCGTTTTTTTTTTCAGCCCAAAACGCCTTACTATACATGGTCATTTTTATCAGCCTAAAACGCCTTACTATACATGGTTGGGTTTTTTCGGCCAAAAAAAGGCATACTATACATGGTTGTTTTTTTGGCCCAAAACGCCTTACTATACATGGTCGTTTTTTTCGGCTCAAAACGCCTTACTATACATGGTCGTTTTTTTTCGGCTAAAAATGGGCTAAAAATGCCTTACTATACATGGTCGCTTTTTTTGGCTCAAAACGCCTTACTATAAATGGTCGTTTTTTTTTTCGGCTAAAAATGGGCTAAAAACGCCTTACAAAACATGGTCATTTTTTTTCTTTTTTTTGGCTAAAATTGCCTTACTATCCATGGTCATTTTTTTGGGCAAAAAACACCCTCCTATACATGGTCGTTTTTTTCCGGTAACAAACGCCTTACTATACATGGTTATTTTTTTGGGCAAAAAACGCCTTACTATACATGGTCGTTTTTTTCGGCTCAAAACGCCTTACTATATATACATGGTCGGGGGTTTTTTTTTTTAGCTAAAAATGCCTTAACATACATGGTCATTTTTTTTTTTTTGGCTAAAATTGCCTTACTATCCATGGTTATTTTTTTGGGCAAAAAACACCTTCCTATACATGGTCGTTTTTTTCCGTTTACAAATGCCTTACTATACATGGTTGTTTTTTTGGGCAAAAAACGCCTTACTATATATACATGGTCATTTTTTTCGGAAAAAAAACGCCATAGTATACATGGTCATTTTTTCCGGCAAAAAATGCCTTACTATACACGGTGTTTTTTTTCGGTACAAAACGCCTTACTATATATACATGGTCGTGTTTTTTGGGCTAAAACGCCTTACTATACATGGTCGTTGTTTTCGGTAAAAAACGCCTTCCTATACATGGTCGTTTTTTTCGGCAAAAATTGCTTTAATATACATGGTCGTTTTTTCCAGCAAAAAATGCCTTACTATACATGGTCGTCGTTTTTGGCTAAAAACGCCTTACTATACATGGTCGTTTTTTTTCCGGCTAAAAACGCCTTACTATGCAGTCATTTTTTCATCAACATAAAATAGGCTCAATATTAAAAAAAAAAAAAAAAGTTCAAAAGGTTCAAAAAGCCTCACAATGGTTCTATCCAATATCTAATGACGTGATCCCCATTTGAAGGGGGAAAAAAAGGCAATGCTTCTCATGAAAATGAACAATCACTCATGACCTCACCTTTCAAATGTGGACAGACAACATCCGTGCCAAAGCCTCAAATGCTAACAATAACTAAAAACATGCCTCCTTTTGTGAAAAATAAATGGTGGTTATTGGGGACAGTGTGTAAACTTTTGTTTCGAGTGTCCTGGTCGCTGCAGTCGGTTCAGCCGATGGAGAAACAAGCAATCCAACGTGGACGGATACTCCCACCTGCTGGCCAATACTCCAATCGCACTGACTTTCAAAAATTGCCCGTTTTATTATTCTTGCTTGAATTGGCTTGAAAAGGTCAAGCATGTCAGATTTCAGAGGCGTTTTATTTTGAAAGGGAGTATCCGATCTGAACGAGAGTAGTCTGGTTGTGTACGTGGGGTGCCATAGTATGTCCTACTTCTGGTCTGATTGATGATTGCTCATTTTTGAAATATCAGGTCAAATTGATGCCGAATTACCATTGACTTAATTTTCCATCTCAACATGAGAACGCTTCTTGGGGCTGTTCTGGGTTTTTTTTTTCTCCCTGGGTGAACCTGGCGTTGACTGACAAACAAGAAATTACTTTATCACATTTTTTAAAATCCAAACCACTAACGTGCATGCCTTCGTTGAGAAGCTTTTATTTTGAAGGTGGCCAACGCCGCTCGTTGGCGGTACATTACCGTCACGCACATTATTCACAAGCGCTGTGGCGGCTGACTTGACTTCAATTTTGCGAATGGAGGCTCCCTTGACCGCAGTCTAATTTTGTGCTCTTATTTCCACACTTCAACTGAGCCCGCATTCACGACTCCTCATCCGAAGCATATCAATCGGAATTCATTGCGGATTTGACCAAAATAGCGGGAAACTGGATACATTCGGTTTAATTGCAAAGCCTGTGCAGAAAAAAACGAACGTCTCTTCCATTGTGTGTACCGACTTATGATATACTTTGTAATTTGTAAATGTGTGAATTCAATTGATGATTTACAGTCACGTGGGTATTTTCGGGTCCCTACGTAATTTATGCGCATGCGCCGTGTGTCTAACGCTTTGCCTCCAAGTACAACTTTGCCAAATGTGCATTATGTGCAACATACAGTGCAGATGAAATTTCTTCCCTCTCAAAAGACCACGTTTTAAGCCTCACGTGACAAAACGGCAGGTGCACTTTGTGCCATCTTTATCAGTTCTCATGGATAAGAGGCGTCAACGTTGGTGTAAAAAACACATCATTTCAAAGCATTGTAAAACGTAATTCATTCGTCACGCTCTCCCAAGAGAGGAAGATCCCGAGGAATGTAAAAGATGGACTAAAATTGTGCTTTTCTTCAACACATTTATTCACATATATTTTGTAAATATCTTGAAACCGAACACACAGACGCAAAGTATGGCAAGCAAGCGACCGTACAGCGAAATTAATGACACGGAAAATAAATATTCTCGTCACTGGCGCTTTTTAAATCGAGAAACGTTTCCACGTTTTAATATTATTGTGGCATGTCACGTCTGAATTTACTTGTTCAGTGTTTCGGTGTTACAAATCACCCACGTCACATGAGCAAAACACATTTATTCAGCCTGTTTGTGTTTTTTGCTGTAAGTGCTGTGCTGAGCAAATGACCATAACTATCCCACCCGAGCAAAATGTCGGTAAAAATGTCAGTAATCTTAACTGTCGCGTCCCGGCAGAGGGCGGTCCGTGTCAGGAGTTTCAAACGGCATCGATAAAACAACTTTCCAGGGGTTGAAACCGAGACCAAGTCACACCTTTGGACACTGCTTCACAATATTTTAAGAGGAACAGTTGGTAGTGTAAGCTTGTTAAATTATCAATTATTTTCATTTTATATTTGAGCATTATATTCTTTTATGTTAGTTACTTAAATTATATTCTGTTTAATACTTTCTGAAACATTCTTATGTTGCTTGCGTCTGATTGGCTAAAGAGAAGCAGGAAGTTTTTTTGTGACTGAAAGTTTTTTTTTTTTCGTTCATCCGTTCGGAGGTGCAGACGTTTTTTTCCCCCTCCTTTTTAATAAACTGCATTAAAGGTTCCATCTCTCCATCTGTCATTCGTAAAGAAGAGCCATCCACTGAAAAACAACGAACCCCTCAACTTCCAGTAGCAAAAAAAAAAAAAAAACGGACGCTTTGACCCCTGACTCTTATTCAGGAATGGTGCTTTAGTGCGAAATATGTCCACGTAATTTGCGTCTCTTTCAAAAAAAAAAAAAAAGAAAAGAAAAAAAAAAAGGGGCGGCTGTCTCTTTAAGAGTTATGTCGCTGGGCAACTCGATGTAGGACGAGTGACCATGCGCCTTCCTGCCTGAGCTCCGACTGCCATCCTCATCATGGCCTCCACACCACCGCCACCGCAACCGAGGATGAAGCGAACAGCCCGCGACCCTTCCCTTCCCGACGCGGAGACGGACGCGAAGCCGAAACAGAGGCACCGGTAGAGGCGAGCCGCGCCGGGGAGAGCCGCCTCACAGCCCATGCAACCCCGGTCTCCCCCCCATGCCTTCGCTTCAAGCCAAGTACGGCTACTCGATAAAGGAGGGTGCGACCGCGGGCGGTGGCAGAAACATGTCAACAAATAGGGATTATTCCGTTAATCTGTCGGTGCAGCAAGTGCTGAGTCTATGGGTGCAAGGGACGACGTTGCAGCACTTCACAGGTATGCATGCCGGGACGAGAGGTGCCATCCGTGATTCAGCCGTGGACGCGCGAGTGTCGTTCAAAGCGGGAATAAAGCGGTGTAAGGTGATATTTGTGCTCACATGCTGACATTACTCTCATAGAGGAGCGAATGGCGCCTGGTCAGGCAACGGGCTCCACGAGAAATGTCATTTCTGGCCAATTTGTATTTTTTGTGACGTGGGTGCACCCTTCTGTGGACTGAATGATGTGCATCTCCCCCCCCCCCCCTTTGTCTAGCTTGCCACGAGCGAGAAGGCTTGAAAAAAAAAAAAAGAAAAATCGATGCCTTTCTCAGTGTCATTTTCACTGCTTTTATTGTGCATGAATTCATATTCTGGCAATTTACGATCAAGCCAAGACAGTCGTTGCTTGCCATGAAACTGTCAGGTGAAGTAGTATAAAATGAAAAAAATAAAATAAAAAAAGAAGTGGGAAATCTGAGTATTTTTACTTTCTCTGTACAAACTGGCATCACTAAAATTAATAAATTAGAGATGCGTCTCGGTAAGCGGTCACATCTGACATGTCTAATAAATACAAACGTACTCTACAAAAAAAAAAGAAAAAAGATCCATCCATCCATCCTGTACAGCGTTTGTCCTCACAAGGGTGACGCCTGAGCTGGAGCCTGTCCCAAGTGACTTGGTGTACAATTTTGCGACATGCCACGAACGAGAGTTATTCGAAGATCTCTCTGGTTCTAAAATTGGGTACACATGTGAATTGCTATCTTGTGGAAGAGCATTTGATTTAAAAAAAATAATAATAATAAATTAAAATCTGTTTTAGTGAATCAACAGAGCATTTTACTTGCCCTTCACCAAAATTACAGCATGCCAGATTCCTCTATGCATTCAAGAAACGAGGATTTTTCTTACCCAAATATTTCATTGAACTTGCAGAATATTAAAAGAACCGGACATGTGGTAATTTCCGATTGCAGCACTGCGACCTTTCGAGGCGCTTGCGTCGCATCCTGCGCGTTGCGCAAGGTGTCGGGCATGTGCGAAAAAGAGGTAGTTGGGGGATGCTGAGTCGGCAGGAAGCTTGAGCGCTTGTCGAGCTGCGTGGAAGCAGAAGCACAACACAGGGGAGTAGAATACTGCCACCTGACACCCCCCCCCCCCCCCCAACCCCCCCCCCTTTACCAACCCAATCTGGTGAAAAATGACCTACTGAGACCTGAAATAGGGTCACAGCGAGACCAGCGAGACCGTTACACCTGCACATTGTAATGCGATCCGCGACGGGAGTTGTAGGCCTTTAGTTAAATAACTGCGTTGATAGCTTCGGACAGCTCTTTTCGTGGATGTCGTCGTGGCGCCGATGTTAAAACAAAATCGGGTTTTGCAGCCATTCGGTTCTGAAAGGGTATGGTTAAAAGGCCAAGGCCAGTCGAGCCGATGGTGGTTCCGGTCCTCCCCGTGGCTTTGCGAAAATCCATCCGGCCTCTGGTTGGACGCCTGTGCAACCAGATCGAGATGAAGGATCCCAATGGAGCATGACAGAATGCCTCTCGCTATACATCTTAGAAGCGCCGTCTGATTTGTACTTGTTCTCTCCGTCCCGTCTCGGACGCTGGCCTCCTGTCTGGCTGAGTCGAGTCGAGCTGTCGCATGGGACAAAGAGTCACTTGTGCATCCATGCAGGACAGCGCACATCTCCCTGCTCGGCCCGACCGCCAATTGCTGGATCAATAAATATAGACGTAGTCGCTCGGGGAAAATAGAACGGTTCGGTTTAACAGATAAGCAAAAAAAAATTGCACTTTGGGCTTGAACTCTGGTACCCTCATTATTACCGTTGCTAATGCTAATTAATGCTAATCTGAATTTAAATGGCCACTTGCATGTGTTTTAGGGCTCGTCGATCATCATGGTTTATTATTATTTTGTTTCCTCCCCTGTCAGAAATGTGGTACTGGGTGTTCCTGTGGTGCCTCTTCTCCTCACTCTTCGTCCACGGGGTGGTGGGGCTGCTCATGTTCGTCATGCTGCAACGCCACAAGAGGGGCCGTCTCATCACCATCGTGCTGGTCAGCGTGGGTTTCCTGGCCTCGCTCTCCGGAGGCGTCATCACCAGTAAGTTGTTGTTGGAAGCATTATTTTCTGTGCTCTGTTCATTCCCCCCCCCTCCCCCATGACCTCAGCAGTGTTTAACGGATGACAGTTGACGGTATTTGCTACAGGTGCAGCTGACGTGGGCACAGGCGGAGCTGCTTGTGATAAGTCATTCGGTTTTTAGACCGCCTCAGCATTTTTGGGTGGTTTGTTCACACCAAACAATTTTGGACGAATGAAAACATTAAATACGTTTTATCTGAGCGTGATGAGATTGATCGTGTTGAAAAGTCGAACATTCGAGTAGGTGCCGTTTATCTGAAGCTAATGCCGGTAACACTGTTAGCGCCCCTAACCTTGCAGCTCTGCTTACCATTTAGCAGACAACTTGATCGTGCCTCTGCCTGTTCCCGTCAATGGAGCATGGTGGTTATGATGTCAGTTTGTGGAATTGTGCCGTCCCGATACGCAAAACTCAGCGCAACCCTGCACAAGCACATCTTTGAAAAATAGGCGGGTAGTAAAACTTACTTGGTTGCTTAATTTGGTTGGGTAGACACACCAGAGACCAAAGTATTTAGTTGAATTTTTCTACGTCTGATTTAAAAAGCGACTTGACACTTCATAGTTCAGAAAATAGCGGAGTTGGTTCAATTCAGTCATGTTTACTATTACGGTTGTAGTTTGTAGTCGTAGTCTTGAAATAAAAAATGAGCATTACTATTTTAGATGATTGCATTCATCTGTTCTCGCGGTGGTGTACCAAAATTTGCGTCTCGTGCATCATTTTTGTTTAGTCTCTCTCCCTCTCTGTTTACCTTTTCAGACGCACTGCATCGTCTCTGACGGCTGAATCAAAATGCGTAGTTGTTCACCGAAAGATTCACTCGCCGTCACTGATCCAAGCTCGGCTCCTAAAATAGACAAGACAATATATTATTAATGTTTAGCAACAAGGAAGTGCTGACTATAGACCGTCTGCACCTACACATACTCTTAATGTGCACATACACTCAGCAGAATGTCAAATGGGAAAAGGTAACTAAAGTAGAGGTGAAGCAAATGGTCTTAGTTAGATGCAACTGGAATTCCGCGGTGGAGGTCCGTGTTGAGGTCGGCGAGAGAACCAATTCCAGACCACTTCTGCATTTGAACGCGGGTGTGTAGACCTTCTATCGTCACTTTTTAAGTCATGTCAAGCTGTTGCTTTTCAGGCAGCAAACTCATTGCGCTCGTGTCGACAGATCAGAATTCCCAACAACTGACAAATCGGTTATTCGCCACATCCCGAACGAAGATGCATATCGTAAACGTGAGCCGGAATGGAAATGTGATCATCTTTGTCGGCAACTGCGTTTGATTGGTTCCTGCCCGTGGCGCCTTTTCTCGCCACCAGGTGCGGCGATAGCGGGTGTGTACCGCGTGGCGGGGAAGGACATGGCGCCGCTGGAGGCTCTGCTTCTCGGTGTGGGCCAGACCAGCCTCTCCGTCATCATCTCCTTCTCACGCATCCTGGCCACACTATGAAACGAAGGTAAATCTTGAAGGACGCAGACTTTATGAACGGCAGCCAATCAGGAGACTTTAAATTGGCCCTCTGGACCGTTTGGGACTGGGTTCCAAAAGTCTCTGTTTTGTTACCGTACTGGCACAACTGCGAGCGCACTTTGTTTGCAAAATTCAGAGGGAACTCGATTCGGCGCAAGACAAACACGCCGCCCGCCATCCTCAGCTTGTGGACTGAAAGCCATGTTGGGGGTGTTTCCGGAGGTAACTTTGTGCCAACGGGCTTCTCTGGGATGTCCCGCATGCCTTTAGTGGACAGTGACCCTTGAGGGGGTCCTCTTATTCGGGATGAATGGGAAATTGTCAAAGCGTCAAAACTACTGTGGCGTACCCTTTTTCGATTCTTGCTTGTTGAACAAAAAGTTGAGCGCTGATGACCCAAACAGCTGTTAGCAGCTATAAAGTATTCCTCATCCCCACCAAGGTTTTACGCCATCGTTCACAGATTCTCGTTGTCATTCCTCTTTCCGTACACAACTTCAATGCTGCATTTTCCGATTGCAGCGAGCAAGAAAGTGAGGGATGAATTCGGCAAACACGAAAACAAGTGTCAGTGCCAAAAATTGCTTGGGAATGGAAAGTTTGGGAGCACCGCTACAGCTGTCTGCTCATCACTTTTTACAGTGCAGACATTACGGAGGATTTCGTGCGCTTTTTATTTTATTGTTTACAACGAAATACCTTTGAATAAAAAATGAACTGCCTAGTTTGTTTGAGAGTCCTCAGCCTAAGCCCTTCTGCTGTCGTTCTCTCTCATTTGTTGTTTTTTTTTTTACTTTTCTTTTTCAAAAACCCGTGTCCCTTAATTAAGATCTAAAGGTTTGATTTGTCGAATCCCGAACAAGCTAGCTCGTCACGTTTCATCCCAGACGCGAAGGGGGCAGCGTGATCCCACGGCACTGTCAAAGAAAGATGCTAACTTCCTTAGCTTTAGCTGAAGTGAAACGAATTCAAATTTGAATTGACGCCACTCACTCTTGCTGCTTGTTCTTGAACACACAAAAGTGGTTTCAAGGTCGGGTGAATTGACGCTGGCTTATTCGTGAGGTTTACAAATGGACTCTTTGACTTTGCATTTTGCACTGAATTTACTCTTGCCTTCTTTTAGGGAGTGATAGCATCCTTTTATTTTTCCAGTCTTGAGATGATGCTTGAAAGATGTGCTTTAATGATACTGTTTTAGTTCAAGTTGGTGAAATAACAGTTCGTGTCACTGGATTAAAAAAAGAAAAAAAAAAAAGGTTGACTGGTTTCCTAATTAATTTACTGCTGGCCTAAAATTAAAAGGCACATGGCACCAAACCCAAAAGTATGAAGTCGATGGGTGTTTATGCCAAAGTATCACTGATATACTAGCTTTATTTCTTGTCTCATTTTAGTGATGTATTTTTTTTTCTTGAACTGCTGCTTCAAGATTGGTACCAAAATGTCATGACTGATATGAGTCAGTGTTTTAGACACTTTTTTTGTGGCGTGCCTTTCGTAAACACCACCCATTCGGAAGAGTTATGTAACTGACATGGCTCACCTTCACTACCAGTGTAGGACACAAGAGGGCGTCATCGCACTGAATTGAAAGAACTGAAGTGTGGCGATGACAAATGAGACGTTTTCTGTCATTGTTTGCCATGAATTCAGAACTGTGAAACTATAATTGGAAAGCCTAATCACACCCGCCATTTGAATCGACGTCTTTTTTCATAATTATTTCAAGGACCAATGTCGAGTTGCGAGTGACTCACCTGCTGTGTTGGCACTGAATTTTGAATCTATTTATTTGAATTTTTTCCGTGTGCAAATTTCCTCATATATGGGTGATTTTTAACGGTGCTGTTGCAGTGCGCACGATTGCTACCAACAAGGTTTTATTTATTTATGTGCTGTGCTTGAATCCCAAGAGGTAATAAGCAGTTTTAAACGGTGCCCTCTAGCAGTGTTTCCACAACCTTTATTGAGCCAAGGCACTTATTTGACTATGTTGGAAGAATGTCACTGCACACCGCCATCTAAATGTGCAACAACAAGTCTATTTACAAAAATAAGGATGATCTTGTCTCGGCGTGAGAGCTGTGATCCGCAAAGCTCTTATTTTGTTTTATGAATGGCAACAGGGTTGGACGCGCAGGTTAAGTCTACCTACTGCCATCTACTGGAAGACCATTTACATTGTCTGCCTGTCACTTCGGGAACAATTAACCTGACCAAATCAAACCGATGGTCTCTCAGAGCACAGTGTTTGGGAATCACTGGCCCAAATAAATAAATAAATAAATAAAAACATTGATTCGGAGCCATGTGGGGTTGCATAAAAAGGGGGGCGATGTTGCCCCATAGTATTATGACGAAGAGCGCACACACATGCATTCACGCTGTGCTGGGGGCAAATGTGAATCTCATTTTCCTGGTGAACCTTCTGCAGTTTTGAAAAACAGTCGTAGTTGTGTGTTGGTCTCTCCTGCAATATCGTAAGGAGACACCCAGAAATAATAAATCCTTTCTAAGTATTGAACCATGCTGTTGCAATGCTGCACGATGCCCACCTCTGTTCATCCCCCCCCCCCCCCCCCCCCCAAAAAAATGCCC